>JAKTTV010000038.1:0-78896 GCA_030581635.1 Clavispora carvajalis | reverse complement strand
GGTCCCTTGGCCCAGTTGGTTAAGGCGTGGTGCTAATAACGCCAAGATCAGCAGTTCGATCCTGCTAGGGACCACTTCTTCAGGGCGTGTGGCGTAGTTGGTAGCGCGTTCGCTTAGCATGCGAAAGGTCTCGGGTTCGACTCCTGACTCGTCCATTTTTTTCAACTGCTGGATCTTGTTTTGCTCCGCCGTGGGCTTTGTCAGCACCAACCTCAACTCCATGATGTCAGCCTGCTCCGTGCATAGAGCCCACTCCGTGTATAGAGCTCAATCCGTGTACAAAAGTCCAACCGAGTCTTTGCATGACAACTGCTCTACTCTTACCCTACACCGCTAGTGTGCTAACCTTTCTTCTCATACCCCCTAGCTTAATCGTCTTCCTGGCTTACATATCGATAACCGCCCTGATACAGTCACCCGCGTGCATGTCGTCGAACGCTTTGTTGATGGCCTCCATTGGATGTCTGTGAGTAATAAAGTCATCCACCTTCAACTTGCCAGCCAAGTAGTCGTCAACAATGCCTGGCAACTGAGACCTACCCTTGACGCCACCAAAGGCAGCGCCCTTCCACACTCTACCGGTAACCAATTGGAATGGTCTGGTGGAGATCTCCTTTCCGGCCGCAGCAACACCAATGATGACGGAGGTACCCCAACCCTTGTGGCACGCCTCCAACGCGTCTCTCATCACGTTGACATTTCCGGTACAGTCAAAGGTGTAATCACATCCGCCGTCGGTCATCTCAACCAACTTTTGCACCACGGTGGTGTCGCCCAATTCGGTGGGGTTGACAAAGTCCGTGGCACCGAAGCGCGCGGCCCACTCCTTCTTCTTGTTGTTGATGTCAATCACAATGATCTTGCTGGCCTTTCTCTCCTTGGCTCCTTGCACGACAGACAAACCCACACAGCCAGCACCAAAGACCGCGACATTGTCGCCCTCTTGCACGTTGGCGGTGATGGTGGCCGCACCGTAACCGGTGGTAATACCACATCCCAAAAGACAGATCTTGTCGAACCCAGCCTTTTCGTTCACTGCCACCACAGAAACATCCGCCACAACGGTGTACTGGGAGAAGGTGGAGCATCCCATGTAGTGCAAAAGATCCTTCCCCTTGCAGTGGAATCTGGAGGTGCCATCGGGCATCACACCGCGGCCTTGGGTCTCTCTGACACTGCCACACAAGTTGGTCTTTCCCGACTTGCAGAACTTGCACTTCTTGCACTCGGCGGTGTACAACGCAATCACGTGGTCGCCGACCTTGACGTTGTCGACGCCTTCTCCCACAGACTCAACCACACCCGCGCCCTCGTGGCCCAAAACGGCCGGAAACGCTCCCTCAGGGTCCGCACCCGACAACGTGTATGCGTCGGTGTGGCATACACCGGTGTTGAGGATCTTGATTCTCACTTCGTGAGCCTTGGGAGGGTCGACAGTGATCTCCTCGATGGTCAATGGCTTGCCTGCCTCCCAGGCAACAGCAGCTTTACAGGTAATGGTCTGGGGTTAGTAAATATTGGGGTTTGAGAGAGCCAATCTTTCAATACCGGCGGTGAACTGGAAAGACAATTGCCGTTGTTTACTCGGTCTGTTGCCCGTTCGCGTGTCGGCTCATCTGCTAACAACATATCGCTCAGAACTCGAAATCTTGAGTCGATTGTCTGTTAACAGTCAATCTGTTTGAGATACCGTTTGCGTGCTCATTCTCATTACGAGGTCCAGCTTGCGTGATCCGCCTCCTTCACTCCAAGTGGACAGCTGTCCCTTTAATATATCCCGGACTCTGCGAAACAGTGGCTTTTTCCTTTCAAGAAGTACATACCTTTCCAACAGTAGATTCGGACATGATGATGATTGACCTGGCTGGGCGCGCGCTTTATAGCTTGAGCGGATGGCAATGTTGCCCCAATGCGGAAAAGGTTCCCGCGGAAATTTGGGCGGTACGCACTGCCTATTGTGCCGGTCTGGTCCGTCGGGGTCGCTCTGATACATGTCCTAGCAGCCCAATGACTCTATAGCATTTTCGTTTACACAAATCAGTTCTACATTGCCCGAGTGTATCGGCAAGAGGCGAGAGGCCTGTGAAAATCTTGCATTTGCGGCATGGTGTTACTTTCCCTAAGGAGAAATATTTCGCGCGGCATTGATGGGAGCGGCTTTGCCCAGCCGCACTATTCGGTGGTAATCTATCTCAACGGCCTGTGCAGGCAAATAATGGTAGCAACGTACCGCAGGAGTAAGGGCCTCCGTTGCCGCTGGAAGTGTCTGAGGGCAACCGCCTGGGCGACTGTTTGCAACAATACGCCTTGCTCGGATCCGTGAGAATGTCTCGGAAAATTGTCGCTTCTTCCTGGCGTGAACTATTTCGCGGCGCGGGATGCAACAAAAGGCAGGAAAGTGCAATTCCGGATTCTCTCATTGCGCGGCACCGAAAAACGCTTCTTGGCCAAGCCTCAGCGCGAAACCCTTTGCACCCAAAGGTGACCAAGGCCAAATTACTATTTCCCCCAAGTAGGTCAGTCGTATCTTCGTATCTACACTGTATCTGACCACTGATTCGCACCGCCGGCATCCCAATGTGACCACCGGCCTATTGATTTTCACCAAATTATTGACTTTCACCACCGGTTGAAATATCCGTCTTGGCAGCCCCGCCTTATATTCGGGCAAAGCCTACAACACCGCGCCAAAGCCAAACACAATCTTGATGGAACGCACGTAATAGTCCTCAAAGTTACCCCGCACGCGGTCCTCCTCGCCGACTGGAATACCCAGCCACTTGACGACCATGGTCGTTTCTCCTGCGCCCTGCTTCAACTGGATGTCGAGCTCCGCGTAGTGGCCGTCCTTCCAGTCCTCAAGGCGCCACTGCTGCGTTACGCGCTCGTTGGGCACCAATCGCGTGAACCGGCCGCGCACCGAACCGCCGAAAAAGCGGAACTCCGAGTTCTCAGCGGGCGGAAAGGCCTCCATTTGCGGCGCGGACCGTGTCCACGCCGTTACTCGCTGAGCGTCCAACAACGTCATGTAGAGTTGTTCCGCGGTGGTGTTGAACACCGGCTCGAGATGGAGCGTGGATGTGTTGTAGCGGGGAACCGAGCCGGACTGCGCGGCCGCTTTTGCAGCCGTGGGCTTTTGCGCCGCAACCGCGGGCTTTTGCGCCGCAATGCCTGCCGCACTCTTTCCAGCCACGGCCTTTTCCGTGCCAGCCTTTTCCGTGCCGGCCTGGTTTTCCTTAGTGAACACAGAGTTGACTTTGTCGCCCTCTAATTGGATATCCAGTGCGTGGGCTGCAATCAAGTCGCGGCCAAAAACCAGCAACGCCGCGCGGATCTTCGGAACCAACTGTTTCTTGGCAACCATCCGCAACTCGTCCGCGCCTGCCACGTTGTCGTAAATGCTCACGTCGAACTGAATGTCGTCCTCCTCGGTGTCGTACGCCAACTCTGGGACGGTCACCAGCCCCTTGAGTGGCGCGCCCTTGTATTCGCCCGCCAAATCCGCCACTAGGCGCAAATCGAAGAGCGAAATCACTTTGCCCTTGCGTTGACACACCTCCACATCACCCTCCACCGACGAAACCTCCGAAACCGCTACGCTGACGGAATCGTCCGCGGCCGAAAGTCCGGCCACGTGTTCAGAAAAGTACTCCTTGGCCCATTGCATGCAGTTCTTGTCGACCCAGTGCCAGTTGTTGGGGTTGTTGACCACCATTTTGCTCAGTGGGGGTTGATTGCGTGCGCGCCGCGGAGGTTTTATATTTTGCGCGCGCTTCTAGAAAAATCCACGCTGGGGCGCCGGAGTGAGACACCATAGATTAGCTCGAGCGGATAAAGAGCAGATTTCTAATGAAATAGAGCAGATTCTTAATGGCACTATGCTGGGTTGAGGTGTACAGGTGGGTGTGGTGAGCACGAAAAGTGAGAAAAGCGTAGACGCTTCCGGGGTTTGAGTGGGTGCGAAAGTTGCGGAAAGAAAAGGGTATTTGTAGATCTGACCACGAACGACGTATGTCCGTGGATTCCACCCAACACTGATATTTGGGTGTCGATCGAAAATTTCAAATTTCTCTCTCTCTCTCTCTCTCTCTCTCTCTCTCTCTCTCTCTCTCTCTCTCTACGCCAATTTCCTGTTCTCTTCGTTCATTGCATCATATCTACGCATCAACCTCCATGGCCTCGGGCGCCCGCAAGTCCACAACAGTCTCCTCCACATCAACAATCTCGCGGACCGACAGACGGATCACCGCCGTGGTTCCGCGGGCAAACTTGTACGACCGCGCTTTGGCCGCACGCACATTGGGCGTCAAGTAGTTCCGGAGCAACTCCGCGTCCTTTCCGACCTCCATCACACACACGTCCACATTGGAGCCGGAACCCAAGTCGTTCCAGATACCCGCCTCGATCGCCTCCGCGCACAACGCTACCGCCTTGTCGCGGGTCATGCCAGGGCGCCAGTGCGTTTCCAACACCGCCATGGCCGCCAACGAACCGGATCCGAGCGACTGGTACTCGCCCACGTCCGTGGAACCGTGTGCCTGCACCGACATCAAGTGGGCGCCAGTGGTGTCCACGCCTGCCACAATCAAGTACGCGCCCAAATGGCCCTGGTACTTGAAGAGGTGCTGCTTCAACATGGTCAACGCGGCAATCACGCGCGGTTGGCGCGACTGCCACATGCTGTGGAGCTCGAGGTTCAGCGCAATCAACTGCGTCACCATCTCTGTGTCGGCCGCGGTACCGGCGCCCGCACACCAAATGCGAGGAGCCAACCGGTGCAACTTCTCACAGTTCTTGTCAGCAACAATGGAGCCGGCGGTGGCACGGGTGTCTGCGGCAATGACTACGCCGCCATCGAATTTGCAGCCAACGATCGTGGTACCGGTGGAGGTGGCGGTAGGGGTGCCGTAACCCTTGGCGCTAAGAAACTGGTTTCTCTGATAGTTGTCAAACGAAAGCCCAGGCATGTGATGTGAGTTTAGGTGTAACAAGAGCTGGAAGTATTCGCCGGAATTGAAATCACTGATACACGGGGTGCAGTGGAAGGTCCGCGAGGAAGTAGTGGAGTGGGAATGGGTTAGCGCTTTTGCCGTTGTATCTGAGTCTGGGAGGCACGGGTCTTGGCCATGGGGCACCGCCTGAATGTGATCCTATGCCATGCACCCCCGGTGCGTGGTGTCTCGGTGCGTGGTGTCTCTCGGTGCGTGGTTCAATTCGTGTGCCACAAGCCCCTTTCATGTCGTCTTTCAGAGCCAAAGCGGTCTGCATCATCCAACTGATCCGCCTGGTATGTTGGATGTACGGGTGGTAAGACCGTTGGGTGTACGGGTGTTATGGTGCTCCACCCGGTTTAATGGGAGTTCTTTAATTTCGGCAGCAACTGCTCGATATCAAAATGATCCGGCTGAAAGATCTCCTCTCGTAAGGCGGCCGCCTGGGTTCGTAACATTGAGGAGGGCTTGCGGCACCTTTTAGCATCGGCAGTTCAATGGTAGATGTATCAAATAACCATCTCATACCACAAGTGCCTAGAGCAAAGCGCTCTCAGCTGCGCTTTTGGGGGATGAACCGCCTATGTTGGTTTGCTATTGGTACTGGGCCCATTTCCAGGTTCAATGCTTCGGATTTGGCCCACTGGCCTTCGTGAACTGTATATGTTCCGAAATGAGCCGCTCGTTGTCGGTTCCTCTTTACAGCCTTTTCGGCTCCTCGCCCCGCTTGCCAACCCCATTCCCCTCTAGTCCCTGATTGACTCTGTCCTGGATTGTCTGCAGTGCTCGCATTAGCGATTCTGCGCGGAATGCTCCACAAGCTCTCGAGCTCTTCTTCCACTCACCTTCGCCCCCCTCTAAATCTCCTGCCCTTCTGCCCTCTAAATTTCCTACCCTTCTCTTCTCAAAATCTCCCGCCCTTCCCTTTTCTCTTCTCTCATCGCTCGTCTCTGCCAGCTTTTCAAATCCGCCCTCTGTCCCATATTGCCCTGTGTCTCACTCCAGGCCAGAGTCTCCTGCACACTGGGTATCACCACCTCGCGCCTACACCTCAGTCGACCGACTCTCTTCTCCTCCCCACCCGGCGCCAATGCCTCTGGACAGACTAGCGTTCGCCGCTCCTGCGCGCACCAAGGTTTTGGTTGTCCCCATTGGTTCGGACCCCGACTTTGCCGCCCGCTACAACCTCATCCGCCAGATCGGCGACATCCGCCTTTTGGACGTGGCGCCTATCCCAGAGGCCCGCCAGTTCAACCCCCAGACCTTTCCCCTGGGCCGCGTGTTTTTCCTGTACTCGACGCGCCCGGAAGATGACGACACGGCGTTTTTGCACGACTTTGAGCCGTTCCGCAAGACCATGGTGGTCCTCGGCGTGGGCAGCTACTTGGCCCCACACCAGGCGCAGGCAGAGTGCGAGCGGCTCGCGCGCACCTACCCCACGGCCATTGTCCACAACTGCGTGTTTTTTGCGGCCCCGGAAAACCTGGTGCTGCAAAAAAACACCTTCTCGCTCACCGCGACGGCCGAGCGCCTGCTCACGGGCGTGGAGACGGCCATGTGCGGCGTGGCGCGCAACTTCCTCGCCGCGCTCGACTTGTACGCGCTGCTGTACCACCAGATCACCCTCCGGCTGCCGGTGTCCATGGACGGGCACGTGCTCACCCGCACCATCACCTTGGCCCAGAAGCGGCTCAGCGCGGGAGCAGGCACGCTGCTGTTCATGATGCCGTTTGCGCCGCAGGTGCTGCTTCTGCCCGCGGCCGAGACCAAGATGCGCGCGCTGCAGAAGCACGCGGGGCGCCACGCCAAGGTCATGGCGCTGTTTTTCTTGTTGGGCGGCCGCTGCAGCGACGCCATCCATTACTTCACCGACGCCGCGGTCAACTGCAAAAAGGCCGACGACCACTTGTGGCTCGCCTCCGCGTTGGAGGGCCTCGCGGTCGCGGCGCTGGTGCTGCGCTTCTTGGGCTTGCCGCCGCTCGCCCACAACCCCATGCTTCTGGCGGTGTTGCATGTGCCCAAGAGCCGCCTCGCCGCGCTCGCGCTGCGCCGCTCCACTGAGCCCTTGTCCCGCAGCTCCTCTGCCGCGCGCTCCTCCACGGCGCCCCGCGGCTCTTCGGCGGCGGCGTCTCCGCGCAACTCGTCCAGCTCGCTCAGCGTGGCCGCAACCCCGGCGGCGGATTTGTCCCGCTTGTCATTGCAAGAGTGGTTGCGCCTATTGTGCGCCAAAGCCTCGCAGTACTACCAGTTGAGCACTCTGGAGTTGGAGGACTGTGTGCCCGACCTCGTCTACGTCGAATCGCTCCTTCGCACCATCAAGCTTTTGGTCGCCATCCACTTGGCACCGCCTGACCGTCCGGCAGCTCTCTTGGACCACCTTCTAAAGGAGACACCCCTAGACCCTCATTGCAACTCAGAGGCCGTCTCCAAGCAAGAGATCGTACTGGAGATCGACAAGTTGTTCATGCTCCAGTTGGTCGACCTCGACTTCAGCGAACAGTGCCGGGTGTACTGCGCGCTCGCCTCTATCTACGCCGATCTACGTCTCTATCGCAAACAGGCGTTCGTACTACGCATCTTCCTCGTGTTGCTTCTCCCAAAGCTCGCGCACTTGGACCAGAACACGGCGGTAGCTGAATCTGTGTCCTCGCCGGCAATCCATGATATCCTCGAGACGTTATTTCTGGTCTACCGCATCAACTCAGTCCCCGAGGTATCCCGCCTGCTGGCAAAACTGCGTGCATCTGATTGGATCACCCTCCAGCTTCAGCTCCTCAAAATTTGCTTGCGCATAGCGGAAGCCCTCCAGGACTTCCAATTGCTTGCCAAGCTTTGCATTCTTATCTTCGCTCGCTATTGTCACTGCCTACCGGCTCATGACCAGCGCAAAATGAAGGAGAAGCTCAACTGGTTGACGCTACTCTTCCAGGAGGACCCGAACTCCATTTCCATCCCTCACCCAGACCCTTTCTTGGTAAGGGATGTGAAATTCATTCCCGCGTTGGCTGGCTCTTCACTACAGCCATTTGCCGAGAAATCGTCTGCCGGCACTCCAAGAAAAACGGGCCCCGTCATATTTGACCCTTACAGCTCTAAAAAGAAGCAACTGAGCGAAGCCGATCCCGTCATATGCGTGAACGACACTCATCAGGTAAACATCACTTTTCAAAATCCGTTCAAATTCGATGTGGAATTGTCCGACATCGAACTTGTCACTGACGATCACGTTGCTGTTCAAACCGTGAAATATCTGGCTCGCTATATTGCGTCAAATACTTTCTCGAGTAAGGCAGAGATCCGTAGTGGATGGGCAAACACGCTAGTCACACCCAAAGATTCCACAATAAGGTCAGATCAATTCCAAGGCATATGTAAATCCATTACATTGCCCCCATCCAGCTCGACGCAAGCCTTGCTCTCTTTCAAAGCCTTGAATGCTGGATCATTGGTTATAAAAGGTCTCAATATCCGTGTGGGTGCTTCACGGTCTCAATTTTTCCACATTGTGGAGTCTGAAAAATTCAGCGAACTCCAAAGGACGAAGTATACTGCTATAGCTGTCTCAAGTAAAGGAGACCGGACCTTGAACGATCTTCTTGACAATCTCGCTTCGGGGGAAATCAGTGAACGGGTAGCGACAAAGAATATCAAACTCAATGTCATCCCACCTCAACCCTCATTATCTGTAACGAAAAATCTGGTGACAAGCGGCTGGCTTATGTTACTCGAAGGAGAAAGAAAGAAATTCACCTTGCAATTAACAAACACTTCAGAAGAAACAATTGATTACTTATCTTTTTCGTTCTGGGATTCCTGTTCTGATATCATTAATGCTAAGCTAGCTCAAAATGGACCTAATTCTTCAGAAGATAATTACGAACTCGAATGGTCTTTGCTTAAGAGAAAACCATTCACAGTCCTTAACAAACAAGAGATTGCACATAAATACAAGCACATTCAGCCCGGCGGTGATTTGAAGATTGACTATGAAGTCCTCGGAAAGAAAGGTATGCTGGAGTTGAAGCTCATATTAGAATATGCGCACAAGGAAAATGATGGATCGAGTGTCAGCTACATGAAAAATGTGAGCATTCCGTTGGAAGTGTCGGTGGAACCATCGTTAGAAATAACTGGATGTGACGTGTTGCCTTTCTCTTCTTCATCTTTTGATGGATGCGTATCAAACAGTAATGGGGTTAGTAAAGATGCTGTGGACAGAAATATGGAATCTTTGCTTTCATTTTTTACTGCAATCAAGAAGTCAGACGATGATGACATTTCAAACTATTGTCTTCTAGTGATGGATGTGAAGAATTCTTGGAAACAGCGCCTTGTTGCAAACATTGGCAACCGAGATTTTGACTTCTTCGTCAATGAAGCCATTGATTCGATGCAAACTATTCGGGTTCTTATACCGGCCAGATGCATCGAGCATGACCATGTTGACGTGACCAAATCAATTCCCTCATTGCGTAATAGACAGTTTGTCAAGAACTACAACATGACAGAGGAAGAAGAGCGCGAATCAAGGCGCAAATTCTGGATTCGGGCTGCAATACTAGAGAAGTTGGTTGGAGAATGGCAAACCATATCACTGAAGCATGAGCGTAGGGGAGAGATTGACTTGAGACAGATGCGCTTCAACACCGTGATGACGAACTCACTAGTAATCGACCGGATCCAAATCCAGCATCTCGTGCTCGCTGGTGGGGGTCTCAACTGTGAGGTAGAAAAAACCTCGGAGGACTACTATTTACAACGAGAGCAGTTCTACACGTTGAAAACCAAAATCATCAACCACACACAAGAGAATTTGAGCGGAATTTTGCGGCATGTGCCATTCCCTGTGAATGCAGTAACTAAGCAGGATCTCATTATCGACCAGAAGATTCTTTACAATGGGGTTTTACAGAAACACGTTGGGAAAGATGCCATTCCCGCCGGGGGGAGCCTTGAAATCAATCTTGGATTCATGATTTTGGAGAAAGGCCGCTACGAATGGGGCAGCGTATTTGACATTGACGGCAGCGAAGACCGGATTGTGGGCCGCAACCCGGTATACATTAAAGCCGTTTAATAAGAACATGTCCGTTCAACCACACATCCGTTCAAATAAGAACATGTCCGTTTGATAGAACACATCCGTTTAACAACACATCCGTTTAATAAGAACACATTCGTTTATTAGAAAGACATCCGTTCAAGGGATCCATTAAAGCCGTTTGGGGCTGACTCAGTACAAAGGGACGATTCTTTATTCGTGATACTATATACATTTTCGTGAAGATTATCTTCTGTCCAACTTGATTGGGAGTGGTTGCGCTCCCTCTGCCTCCAACTGCAGAATGTACTTTTGTCTTCTGATGTCATTGTAGCGTTTCTCTTGGAAGTACTTGTACCAAGAGGCGACACAGCTCTGTTCGAAGACGAGTCTTTGGCTGCCGCAGTTTGATTCGACATTAGCCTTTTGGCTCGGATCGAGCGAGTTGTCAATGTTGTGGGCAGTGATGCATTCGAAAAACTTGTCTCTGGCGTCCCAACAGACCTTTCTCTTGGATTTGTTTGGCGGATCGACGATCTTCTCCTCTTTTTTGAAAAACCCCATTTTCGGTGTGTGGTTGGGGCTAGTGCGGAAGGATTGGAACTGGAGGCGTCGCCGGTGTACGGGTGTCTAGGGGCCCCAGTGTTCTGTGGTTGCAGAAGTCCGACCAGAGCTTTGTGGGGGAAGACGGGGGAGATGTGTGTCGGGGAGACGACACATTTTGGTTGGAAGTGTCAAGATAGCGGGAAGACCGGATTCTGGAATTTTACGCCGAGATTGTGGTTTGCAGTGAGCGTGCGAAACATGCAATTTATTACAGTAATGGTAAATCACGCGAAACTCACCCACAATTGTTAGTGTGTTAACTGCGGGGCCGGGCGCTGGAACCCCGAAAATTGCCAAGTCAGCATAAAAGGCAGCGGTTGTCAAGGCACGCCAACGTCAGCCACTGCCGTAGCCATAGTTCCGCGTACCGAAGCAACCGTGGCACACTTGAACAGCCACCCTACCATCTCCGCTATGCAAGAGCCACTTTAGCGTATTCAGTCGTCTACGGCCACTCAAAACCAGTGTAAGCAGAGCCCGCGAAAGCTTGTTAATCGCACTCGCGCGCACCACCCACCTCATCTTTCACTTCCTCTCCTACTTACTCTCCCACTTACTCCCCTCATTCTTATCCCCCACTCTCCCACTTATTCCCCACTCTCCCACTTATTCCCCCCTCTCCCCACTCTCCCACTTATCCCCCAATCCCATGCCTTCAGATGTCGAAATCGAGGAGGACCACACCTACACCCAGCCGGTGTACAAGGTCAAGTACCGCGCCAACTCCATCTCCACCGTCGAGTCGGAGGGCCGGCTCCCCGTGATCAAGGTGTTGGGCACCGGCGGCACCATAGCCGCCAAGGGATCCAGTGCGTTCCAAACGGCCGGCTACCACGTGGACTTGACCATCGAGGACTTGATCTCCGCCATTCCCGACTTGTCGCACACGTGCGAGTTGCAGTTCGAGCAGGTGTTCAACTTGGACTCCAAGGAAATCGGCGCCGCCGAGCTCGTGGCGCTCCAGCGGAAGGTGCAGGAGGCGGTGGCCACGTACGACGGCGTGGTCATCACCCACGGCACCGACACGTGCGAGGAAACGGCGTTTTTCTTGGACTCCACCATCCACACCTCGGTGCCGGTGGTGATGTGCGGCAGCATGCGCCCGCTGACGTCCGTGCTGGCCGACGGGCCGTCCAACCTCTACCAGGCGTGCGTGGTGGCCGCAGACCGCCAGAGCCGCAACAGGGGCGTGTTGGTCACCTTGAACGACAAGATCGGCCTGGGCTACTACATCTCCAAGACCGACGCCAACCTGTTGGACACGTTCAAGCTGTTGGGCCACGGCTACTTGGGCAACTTCGTCAACGGCGAGGTGCACTACTACTTCCCGCCGCTGCGGCCCACGGGGCGCCGTGTGTTTGCCGTGCCGCGCGGCCTCGTGCTGATGCCGCTTGTGCTCGTGTTCTACGCCCACCAGGACTTCTGCGACGACGTCATTCGCCTCGCGGTCGACTCGCTCCCGGTGCGCGGCATCGTCATGGCCACCATGGGCGCGGGCTCCTTGGGCTCTCACACCAGCACCATGTTGGGCGAGATCGCCGACAGACTCCACCTTCCGGTGGTGTTCTCCAAGCGCTCTACCGACGGCATGGTGCCGCGCGGCCTGATGCCTTCCGCGGGCGCGTCCCACTTGGTGGCGGGCGGCTACTTGAATCCGCAAAAGACCCGTCTTCTCTTGCAGTTGTGCTTGGTGGAGCAGATGGACATGGCGGGCATCCGCGCCGTGTTCAGCGGCGTGTACGGTGGCTGAGGCCCACATACCCGGCTCCCGACGGCTTGCTGGATTGCTTTTGCTGCTCTACAGCACCAAGATCTCTCCTTGCCTTTGTCGGTTCCTGCTCAACCTGTGACACATACTGATACCGCTGCTCTGATGGACCAATAATGCTAGTGATGGACCAGTATTGATGCTAGTGATGGACCAGTGATGCTAGTGTAGATAGACCAGTATTGATGCTAGTGTTGATGGACCAGTATCGGCACTCTGATACTCCTAGTGTTGATGAGTGCTGACGATTAGTGCTGATGACCAGTGTTGATCGACTTGGACTTGATAGGCCAGTATGGGCAGCCCTGGTCTCGGTCTTGATAGACCTAACACTGGTAGCCATAGTGTTGTACCCTCATGCTGATAACTGGTCTTGACACAACTATTGTTGGTAGATCTAGCGCTTGATAGAGTATTGTTAAACAGCAATGCAAGTGATTTGGATAATATCACTATTCATCAAAAGATTGTGTAAAATTAATAAGACCACAACCAGTTTTGCCCTATCTCAGTTGACCGTACACTCGCTGATACCATGAGTTTCGTCTATATCAGTCGCCGTTCACTTTCTCCTACATTTTAATTTCCCATTCCCATGCCCATTTGCTTCCCCGCAGTAGTCAACACGAAAATCACTACAACAAACCTCAATTACGCTCCAATATCCGCTTGGTTTAATACATAATTAAATTCACTATGGCCATCAATGCTTGTCTAGGCATACGCCTTCTCCACTTGGTTTTTGTAAGCCTCCAAAATCTTCTTCCTCTGCAACTTCTGAGCAGAGGTCACGAACCCGTTCTGTGGCGTCCATTCATCATCAATCAAAACCACGTTCTGGAGAAGCTCGATTCCTTTCAATCCTTGTGACTTTCCGGTGGCCAACAAAGACTTGTTTACTGCCGCCACAACCTTGGGATCTTCGTAAAACAAATTAATCTCCTTATGCTTCAAATCCTCCTCCGTGCAAAGGTTCTCGTCCAAGAGCAAGCTTCTAAGATGTTGCTCATGTGGCAAGATCATCGCAATAGGCTTGACCTTACTTTGATCAGCGTACACACAGATGTTCATCACGAGCGGGTTGGATCTATAGGTAGACTCCAACTTCTCCAAAGCAATGTACTCACCATTGGCAGTCTTCACCAAATTCTTTTTACGGTCAATGATCTTTAATTGTCCGTTAGAAGTCCACTCGCCAATGTCACCAGTCTGAAACCATCCATCATCAGTGAAAGCATCCGTCGTCTCCTTTTCGTTCTTCCAGTACTCCTTGGTGATAGAGGCTCCCTTCAACAAAATCTCTCCCTGATTGTTCTTAGCATAGTATCCAGCATCAGCCACGTCCACCAATTTACACGTGATTGTTCCAACCAAACTGCCCACAACACCGTACTCGAAATGGTTCAACTCAAGAACAGTTGTGTTGGCACAGGTTTCAGTTAAGCCGTATCCGATCAACATAGGACAAAGCAATGTGGTGATGAATTCTTGGGTGTCTCTCGAAACAGGGGAACCGCCGTTCAACACAATACGCAACTGGCCACCAGTGGCAGCTTTAACCTTTCTGAAGATTATATCAAAGATAGATGAACCAGGAATGCGAAGCAGTTGCATGGATGACTTGGCCTTGAAAGAAGCCCAAAAAATCTTTTGCACCACGTATGGCAATTGCTTCACCTTAGCGATAATGCCCTTTCTGACATTCTCCCAGACTGTGGCAACACCCACCATGACAGTGGGCTTGAATTCAGCCAAATCGGAGTTACAGTTTCTGCAAGACGCATCAGTTAAGGTCTTGACATTGGCATAACCAAGACATCCACCCCACCAGAACGCAAGCAACTCGAAAACCATCTCGAAGATGTGAGCCAATGGCAAAAACGCGATGATGCGATCGGTAGGCTTGACCAAGTCTCTACTGGCGTTGGTCGAAGGGCCAGTGATACCCGCCAATATGTTCGCTTGGGTCAACACAACACCCTTTGGATCGCCAGTGGAGCCCGAGGTGTACATGATACAGGAAATGTCTTCAGCTTTAGGAAGGTTCTCGAAAGGTTGGTTGGCAGAGCCCTTGCCCAAGGCCAAAACATCGTCATAAGAGAAGAACTCAATGTCAGGACGGATTTCCGAGATTTTTTGCTTGGCCTCCATAGCTTCCTTGTAAAGCTTGCCGTTCTCTCTCTTGTCATTTTCGTCAATTGACTCCGCGTGAATGATATACTTGACGTTGGTAGCCTTCTTCAAGGACTTCAACAAAGCACCGAGGAGGGCATTGTCGGTAAAAACTGCGCGCGACTCAGTCGAGACCAAGGAATGGGTCAACCCCGCCTCACCCAAAGTGTCGTAGGCAGTGACAACGGTGAGGTTTTGGTGCTGGGCAGCCAAGAATGTCTTCATCCACTTATGGGAGGTGGAGGCGAAAATGTGGAGCTTGTCCGCGCCGGGAGTCAAACCGATCTTAGCAATACCATGGGCGTATTCCTTAATGGTCGTGTACACCTCGCTGTAGGTCTGGTACTTGTAAGGGGACATTTCGTAGTACGTCCAGTTCTTGTCCACCTTGGTCTCCTCGCCATCAATGATTTTGGTCACTTTCTTTGTTTCGGTGTGGACCTCAACCAACTCACGCCATCCCATGCATTTGCGGTTGCCATACTTGTTCACACATTCCTCGAGGTACTCAGTGAGAACGTTGGCGTGGGAGTCGAAGGGTCTGACCAATGCGGCACTCTTTTGGGCGGTTCTTCTTCTGGGGGCAGTTTCGCCGGGCTTAGACTCGCCCACGATAGTGGTGACTTGGGCCATCTTTGGTAGTATGCTTGGGGATACGAGAAATTGCGCGGGGGCCCATACGTTTATACTGGCTTTTATACCGGTTGCGAAAGCAATTTTTTTGCTGGTTGCACGCCAAAAGTCCAACTTTGTGCGCAAGGGGGCAAACAAGAGATAAACGGAGAAAGGCCAGGTTATGACACAAAGGAGAATCTGGCGTTTCACCGGAGCGTTTGTGGCGTCTACTGTGATGCGGGAAACAAACTTGCCGGCGCTATGATTGAAGCCGGAGTCGGCCCAAAAGATGCCGCGTAGCGCTGCGGCTACGAACCTTGTCTCAGGATCAGCGGCTTCTTAGCAGTATGAAGCTATTTTGCAGCCGTCCGACGGGATTTTCGATTCGCATGATGGCGCACCATTTGTTGGGTCCTACATGTGAAGGGGACAGGGCATAGGTGCAGGGCCAGAGTCCGTAATGCTTGCAAATGCTGTTGCTCCAGTCATTGTTCGGCACACAAGAGGGTTGGGAGAGGAGCGAATGTCGTCACGCGGAGGCGGTCTCGTGCCAGGCCAGTCCCTGGGGTGATGTACTGGCCTTTCCGTGGATCTGTGCTCACCCGAGTGCAAAGGGTCGACTGGGGCGTGCACACAGCGCACTAGTTTGATTGCGCACCGTCTTGACCACCGTCACCAAACGGCATCTACAGGACATTGTGCAGTTGCGTCGCATTCTGCATTAGGTGCTTACATGGCTGGGCCGGCTCTACGTGGCGCGGGGAGAAGTTGTATAATAGCAGAGGAAGTTGTATTGTGGTACTTCGGCTGGTCAGCTAAACCAATTTTTCCTCGAAACGCAACTCGTTGTTGATGGGCATCCCCACCAACAACCGTAACAAGTTTTCAATGGCCAAGCGCTGCTTGTTCAACCCGTTGATGGGCTTGAAGCCGGGCTTGGACAATGGCGCCTTCAACCAGTAGCTCAACAAGGTCAACACCGAGTAGAAGCCGTTGTACTCCTCAGTGCCCGCCTTCTTGTATGTCACACGCTGGAAGAACTCGGTCATCACCACCAAGTCAATGATCAAAGGCGTGGCCAACAACGAGTCTTCACAAACATTGTGTATGGAGATCTTGTTGTGTCCACCCAACATCAACTCCGAATAGTACTCGTCCATGGCCACCTTGGAGTCGCCCACCGCGGGTAAGTATTTGATGACAATGCAATGGTCCACCGTGTTGCCTGCTTCCTCGTTGTACAAAATTTCGTTCGACTCGATCATGTCGTCAACCACCGACTGCTTCGAAATTTCCTTAGACCGAAACTGCTTGGGTGCAGACAAGTTGAAGCCGTCGTTGTTACCCAAGTGGTTGTACGACGCAATCGAGAGCGGCTTGATGCCGGCGTCAACAAGGAACTGCGCCAACACCGATTTGACCTTAGTTTGTCCACTCTTGAAGTCATCACCACCAATAAAACTTTTCTTTTGTTCGGCCAACTCAATTGCACCAGGAACAAACGTGTTTTGCGGAGAGCCGTTGATATAAGGAACCTGTTCCAAGATACAAGCAATCGCAAACACTGTGGAGGGTGACACTTCCTCATGGTTTTCTTTGACGGATTTGAGCAAGTTTTCTGCCGTGTCGTTGACTCCCTCGATGACATCGGAATATCTTTCCGTGTTGGCTGTCCACAACACAATGACCTTGTCCAAGCCATTTTCTTCCTTGAACTTCTTGATGTCGCTTCTGATGCGCTCAACGTCGTTCCACTTGTTTTGCGTGTCCACATTGCCAGATGCGTCCACGTTGAAAAAATTGTTGGCTCTTTCCTTTTGGTTCATGGCGATAAAATCCGGGTAGTACACCGAGGGCAATGGGACAATGCTCTCCATGTGACCCACTAATTGTCTTTGTAAGTCGTAGTCTAATACCTTAGATCTCTTCATTGCTTTGTCCAAAGATAACTTGGAAATATCCCATCCGCCAATAATCAAGTCGTTAGGGTGAACGAAAGGCAAAATCGAGTTGAAAGGTGCATACACATCGTTTCCGTCACCATCCACACCGAGCTTGATGGTAGATGATTGAGTCACAGAGCCGTAGTAATTAGGCTTAACCACTCCCTCCTTGTTTTCGAATGAAATGTTGTGTTTATTGGCTAATGTGGCTGCAACCATGGTCGTACCATTGTTACCACCCAATCCAACCAACATTAAACCAGTCTTAGGCACATTCAATTCAACCTTAAACTCATAGTCCACCGCGGTCGGAGTGACGGAAAACCCTCCATCTTGCTTCTTCTCGACATTAGCAGACTCGTAGGTGAACTTGGTGTAGAGAGCACCTTCTTTGGTGACAGACTTGGTATTGAAATCAACAGACATTTTGCTTTGTGGTTTGTTAGATAAAACTGTCATTTGAGGGGAAGCGTGCATCTCTTTTATACCCTGAATTTATTTTTGGTCAATTAGAACACGGAATCCTTTTGGCCGGCTCCAACAAACCGGGAGACAATGTACTGTACATAGATTGTCTTTCGCCGAAATTTCGGCGGGTGAGTGGGTAATATACACACTAAAATGCAGCCTATACCCCCTATACTACGGCGGCCGCTTCTCCACACCCAAATACAGTGCCACGCGGCATGTGATTGGACATTTTTGTTTTGCGCTACATATTTGTTTACCTCTCATGCAATATTTCTGTATCGGTGCATCTTAGCTGTTTCATCATTGGCTCAGAACAAGCAATTAGCCCTCCTGAAATATCGTTCATTTTTAGATTCACTGAATGGAAATAACCGCGGAAAAGAAATCCTGAAAAGGGAAGCTCAATTCCCGTAACAGTCAGAATCACAAAAGAAGTATAGCCCCTAAAGATTGACCAACAATAGATCCATCCCAACCCAAATTCCGAGGAGTAAAAACTTATATGCGAGGACTATGTGGCAAAAATAATCAAAGATGAAGAAGCTCAAAAACTTTTTATTTTACCTGGACCTTCACATGATGAACACGCCGTAACCTTAAAATAGAAAGAATTTGCACGGTTAATGAGAAAGTGAAATTGGTGAATTTCTACGAGATTTCTTACTCAAGTCCAGCGAATTCGCTTCTCTGATTAAAGGAAAGTAAGAAAGCGCCGTGGATCTTTTATCAACACACATAAAATGATACGGGCGCAGCCTTGAGCGTGACTTTCGAGCACGTGCGTCTCACCGCGTTTTAAATACTAGCCGAGGCTTTTCAAACCAGAGAGCTCACTTAAGGGACTCCAGTGCTTGATTATGCCATTTGAAGCTGTGAAATAAGAGATCTTTTGTGCCAAAGTCTGTTAAGTCCATGATACTTTAGGAAGGTACTTGGAACCGGACTCAAAGTAGCAGCGGTCAGGTAATTTCACATTTGGTCTGAAACTACAAACCTACATATAGACACGAGCGCACTTTTGTACGTTGTACAGTGGAACTGAAACTCATTAAAGTAGCGTTTTGAAGGTAAAGACGATTTTAATAAAGATCCAACGACCTCTTTTTTGTATTTACATTAAAAGAACGAAAACGTCGAGTGGAGAAATCCGAATGGCGAATATATCAGAGTATCAATAATTTGACGTGCCTTCGAGTTTTCTTATTTTTATCAATCAGCAAATGCGCCGCTTAACTGGCGCCAAATCAAAATTAAATACACCCTCGTCTGGAAATTTTTGTCACGAAATTAACTTCTTAAATCAGAAGACAATCACAGTCAGTATTTTCACATACTATGCGGGGCTACACGGCCTACTTTACCATTCGAATATCATGAATGGCTCAAGATACTTCTTGTACGTCCACTTGAGATTGCCGCTTGGCATACAAGGTTTGACTGCATGCCAAAGAGCAAACCCGCGTCTTTTGATAAAGAGGCATTGCAATGTCAACTCGTCCAGAACAGCGAAAATACATCAAGTCACTTTGCGCGTTTTCTTGAAAAGGTCTTATTTTTGCAATGTACATACTTGATGGACTTTATTTTACAACGAATAATCGAATGAGGTTCTTCGCATTCATGCTACCAATACATATTGATAGAAGTAGATCCGCGTAGGGACGAATCCTAGCACACGAATGTGTCTCAAATAATATAAGCCATGATGACAGCCATGGCAAGTGATTTGCATGATGTCTCTTTGGGCATCATACCAGTAAAATTATTTTAGTCCTGTATATAAATTTTGCGCCCGTAATGGCATCGATTCCATTACAGGTTGTTTGCTACCAGCATCACATGTTTATCTGTGAGCCACCGGAAACGGTCTGTGATTTTTTTTGGATAGAAAGTATTTGACTCCACGACGATTGTAACTCACTGAAACTACGAAAAACCAAATGGTAATTATGTGTCCTTCTTCAAACCATGTAATGGGGCAAGTAATACAGTAGATTTTGGTATGAAGTATTCTACCAGAGGTATGTATGTTAGCTACTCCCATCCCTATTTGACATCGACATTTGCTTATAGTCTGAACATTGTCAAGCGTAAGGTAATTTGCATCGGACCAGTCTACGTGTGGTAGACAATATTTTCCAATCAATCTCTCATTCGGGATTAGGAGGTTTTAGGCGAGAGCCATTGAGGAAGGTTCCGCGTATATTACACTTACAAGTCAATGGACAACAATGTAAACTGTAAAAATTGCTGGATTTTTTGAATAGCTGTTGGTTATCTAAGCACGTGAAGCTTCAAAGTGTTCGCTTTGATGGTAGTGTATATTACTTGCAAGAATGGTACTGGAGAATACTGAATGTAATGAAATTATTTATAGCAGTTTAAGCGTTTGTCGAAGGAGGAAAAAAATTGCCTTAGATGTTACCAAGTCTGTAAAAACGCACCACATGAGACGCGAATAAGTGTGTAGGAAAACCCTTTCTCGCATATACACCAAAGGGTACTAAGTCGCGCCTGAAATATACAAACAGCAAGTCACCCAGATCTGCACTGCGTACATAGATCTAAATTACGAGTCTATGCTGGCTGTTCAGAAGCACTTCCTTGTTGGAATATTTTACTTGCTTAGAGTCTGGAAAAGTAACTTTCACATCAGCAAATAGAAATCTGAAGTGTCATTTGTGGTGTACGAGTTGGCTCGATGTGGTTTTGAGCCCCCACATCAAGACATAGAATCACTTGAGTGCCAGTCGAGAAAACTTAATGGGTAATATCGTGCTAAAGACTAATAATTGTGCTGGTTGTCGATCAATGATACCTATGTAACTTCTGTGAATTTTCCACTCTTCTAAAGTTACCCGTTCTCGAGACTTATGTTGTATTGTGGATCCTGCATATCACTATAGATATAATGGCGCTAAACTTTTATGCAGAATACGAACAGTATCAGCAATATATTGCAGGTTTATGCGTTCGTATCCTGCTCGATGCGCTACGCGCATTTTTTCTATGGCGTTTTGTTAACCTCGGATTTTGTTCACGTTGTGACCGGGTGTGCGTCGACGCTACAATCGAAGGAGTATGTGCCTGTAATATATTCTCAATTTTACTTGTCGGCGTTCAAAAACTGCTTGATGATTATCAGTGATATTGTTCATTGAGGGGAGAGTGTGTCGGGTTTGTGATTAAATAGGCACCAGGAGCTCTTGGAAGTGACACATCTCAAACTGTCTCAGTATCTACAAAGCACTAGCATATAGGCACATCCTCGTCTCCCATATGCATTGTATTGCGTTGAAATATATAGTGCTGTCTAACATCACGAGAGTTAGTATAAGATATGCAGTCATGATCACCGAAGAGACATCTCACAACTATTTTTCACCTATGACCTTACCACACCGCGTGAATCTCGAAATCGATTGACCGAGATCTTAATAAAGATATTCAGCTTTTCAAACGCGAAGTTTGATAAATGTATACAGGAAGGTATGGGAAGACAAGTTAAGTGCATAGGTGCTGTCTTTCCTTGCACCTCCGAGTGTAGCCGGCACCAGCAAGACTCACTTGCAACAAAATTTATAGCTTTCGTCTCGCCAATTTAACACTGTAGGTGATTGAGTTATCCTCAGTCACAGCTTCGATTCTGATAATGTAATCTACTGTACAGTCAGTGCACTTTCTCCATTGCAATACTTAATTCGGTCATAAAGAAAAAAAGGCCACCTCGGGATTGAAGTGCTTGTTCACGTTGTCAAACGAACCGCCATTACAAAATGTTTGTCTTTCCGAAATGTTCATAAATTTCGCGAAGTCGCGCATTTTGTAACTGTGGCCAAATTTGACACGATTATCATGCAGTTCAAATCCGAGGGTAGAAAAATCTTGTGTGCAAAGCTCGAGAATTAGCCATACTTGCATCTTTTCAAGCTTGTGCAGCTCCATTTTAGGTAATGGCATTGAAAACCATCCTAACCCGCAAATTTATCACTCTTGGCTACACGACTCTGCGATTTTTTGCCGTGCTCTTTCATTACGAAGCAGGTGAAGCAAAAGCCGGAGATCCCCTTTCGAAATCGGCTGCTTGCGGTCACTCTAGCCATTAATTTATTTTTTTTCATGTTTCAATCTTCCGGAAAATTTCGGCATACATCGCTGTCGATTTTTGTGAATGCGGTGGTCAGTGCTTGTACCCGGCTCTGTTTGGCTTTTAACATACGTCTGCATATGCATATACTTGCATATTGCATCTCTAATGCATGTAATGTTTCCTAAATGAGCGCTCGTACCGTTAGTTGACAGCCAATTGACCCCATAATGAGTAGAAATCTGGAGGCGGACCCAACACGAGAAGATTTCAAATATTTCTATATAACGTTCATTTCCGCACGCCCCAGAAAATAGACCTTACTCGGTATACCCTCAAAAGAACAACTACAAACTACCTCCCCATTGGGACTTCCTTTTTGCATATCCAGCTAACAACTTTCATTTGATATTATGCTTTCGTTGTCCATCGTTACCATATGGGCAGCTCTAGCAGCCTCAATTAAGGCATCTTTTTCTGCCTCTGGGAATAATAATGTCGCAGTTTACTGGGGACAAAATGCCTACGGCAACCAAGAGCGATTGAGCTACTACTGTGGACTTGACTCGGTCGATATTGTCATCATATCTTTCGTCACTGGCTTCCCCACTTTGTCTTTGAATTTCGCTGACCAGTGTGGTACCACTTTTACCGACGACTCCTCATTGCTTCACTGTCCTACTATTGGAGAAGACATCAAAACATGTCAGGCTAATGGCAAATTGGTTATGCTCTCGTTGGGTGGAGCTAGTGGAAACTATGGCTTTCTGAGCGATTCTGAAGCTGAGACATTTGCGACCACCTTGTGGAACAAATTTGGTGGTGGTTCTGATTCCGAGAGGCCTTTTGATGATGCCGTGGTAGATGGCTTCGACTTTGACTTGGAAAATAACGATAACACTGGAACGGTAGCATTGGGAACTGCTTTGAGAAACATCTTTGACTCGGACGGTTCGAAAACCTACTATTTGTCTGCTGCTCCCCAATGTCCGTATCCTGATGCATCCACTGGTAAGATGTTAGCTGGCGTAGATATGGACTTTGCCTTTATTCAGTTCTATAACAACTACTGCGACTTGGGCTCTGAATTTAATTGGGACACTTGGCAATCTTTCGCTGAAGAGACCTCACCCAATAAGGACATCAAATTATATGTTGGTTTACCTGGTTCCACTGGATCCGGAAATGGATATGCAGACATTTCGGTAGTGGAAGAGTATGTTAACAGTGCAGTCTTGAAAGATGCTAACTTTGGAGGTTTCCTGGTTTGGGATGCATCTTCTGGTGTGGGAAATGTCATTGATGGTGTGTCATATGTTGAGTTACTCAAAGAGTATTTGGATGGTGCTGAAGATACAACCACCAAATCGACATCAACTGCTTCGACCTCTTCTTCGACTAGCTCTAGCACTTCAACTACCTCGAGCACTTCGACTACCTCGAGCACTCCCACGACCTCAAGTACTTCGACTACCTCGAGCACTTTGACTAGCTCGAGCACTTTGACTACTTCGAGCACTTCCACCAGCTCTAGCTCTAGCACTTTGACTACCTTGACAACTTCCACTACCTCAAGCACTTCTACTGCCTCGAGCACTTCCACTACCTCAAGCTCCAGCTTTTTCACTAGTTCGAGCACTTCGACTAGCTCTAGCACTTCGATTTCCACCAGCAATTCTATCAGCTCGAGTACTTCAACCCCTTCGAGCATTTCTTTCAGTTCGTCCTTCGAAATGTTCTCGAGTTCCACTCCATCCTCAAGTACTACTCCATCCTCAAGTACTACTCCATCCTCTAGTTCTACTCCATCCTCAAGTATCATTCCATCCTCAAGTACTACTCCATCCTCAAGTACCATTCCATCCTCAAGTACTACTCCATCCTCAAGTACTACTCCATCCTCTAGTTCTACTCCATCCTCGAGCACTACTTCATCCTCAAGTACTACGCTATCCTCTAGTGCTACTCCATCCTCAAGCACTACCGCAACTGCTTCCTCTCTTTTGACTACTTCAACTACTGACGCTCCTTCTTCTGGATCAACCACTCCAACTACTTCCACTCCTTCTACGACTTCATCATCAGCTAATGCCGGCAGTTCTTCCGCAAGCATTATTGAAACTTCCTCTTCATTTACCACAAGCAGCACCCCAAATTCCTCTGAACCTCCTAGTGATACCTCTGTCTCTGATTTTATCTCCGCCTCCCCTTCTTCCGCTTCCTCGATTTTAACGAGCATCGTCTCAATCAGAGCAAGTTCTTTCGTAGAAGACGAAGATGGCAGTACCAGCGTTGCTAGTGGTAAAACGATAACTCATTTGGTAACCAGCACCCGCACAGTTGCCACCGAATATGTTACTGTCACCTTGCACCACGCTCCTCAGAATAACTAATTTGGGCGATTCTTGATTGATTCCCTCTTTGTAAGATAGATGATATAAATGGAAAATTATATGGAAGTAGCATTTGTAAATAATTATTCCGTGGCTTTTTGTACGGTCAATAGAGGAATACTTATTTCTGGAGCACACTCTTGTGGGTTTATAAAGTGCGATTTGGTTTATAGAATCCAACCACTATAGTGGATGAGCAGACTGTAGTATTAGGCGTGCTGATAGGCAATTTTAATGCCTTGATATTCCTTGAAGTATTGTCTGATGTGTCATTGAGCACCCGACTCAGTCTTTAAGCCCGAAAGAGGGCCAGTGTAGTCGGTATAAGAAACTAAATTTTACCCAGCAATGTTTCACGCTTTCTTTTGATTGGATTTCTCGAGAATATCAGATTTGTGCTCAATCCTCGTACTAAACATAACTCGTGAAGCTCCGAGGATTCCTTACATACTCTTCCCTTGAGAATTGTGTGACTAAGAATTTGAATCTTTTTAGCACTTCTTGATTTCAGAGAGTATATCTATTCAGCTCATCATTTTGATAAACTTTCTAGGCACCTATAATCACTTCCTTGAGTCAGTTTTGCTCTCATGACCTGCCATTCCCAGCTCTGTTGCAGTCGTGAATTCTGCGCCGTCGCTTGTTACGATTACCTGACTTATATTTTGGTCTCACTTCTATATTCTTTCCGGATTAATAGAAAAGAACGGATAGGCGTGGGAGAGATCGGAACAATTTTCAATTTCCATCGACATCTCAATTGCCTGTCCATTTTCTCAAATAGTGGTGAAATGCAGCTAAAAGACTGATTTTGGTTACAAACACCACATGGCCAATTGATCAGATCTGTAAAAAACCTTACAGGAAAATTCCAGTAGCCTTTCAGTTGTTCGGTGGCAAGAAATGGCCTTGGAAGGGTGATAACATCGTGAAGTCAACAATTATAACTGTCGCAACATCTTTCCACTCTCGAGGTCATTCAGTTTAGTATCAGGCGCCTTCAGAAGCGAAATTGTGTCAATTCCCGTTCCACTTCTAGACCATGTAGTAATCTACGAGCTTTCCGGTTGAGATAGGCCGACACCACCTCCCCTCCAGTCCAAGACTCAAGATGGTACACTTCTTGTGCAATGGGCTGCATTGCGCGCATGCGCATGTGCGCCATTGGAACGCTTGCGGTATCTAGCTGAGCCTGCGCCTGGCGAGTTAACGGCTCCGGGGATACCAAAAACAAGAAAGTCGAACGCAGATCAGCGCTTGTTTTGACGTGAAAGTCGTAAATGCCACCTAGCTCGCGAACAACGGCAGCCCCGATTTTACTGTTGTAGTTTTTACACTGCACCAACACCGTTACACCTGAAGCTAGATCATTTTGGCTTCTTGCTGCGAGAGAATTTGCCCTGGCTTTTCCCAGGCAAGGGTATTGCGATAAATCCCAACGGCCGAAAAGATCCACACCGTAATCGCCTGCACCTCCACTACGCGTCAAGTTGAAGCAGTGGAATTGTGACGTTAGCATGTGCCTGGCAGCAAATTCATACATGGTACCGCGGAAAACTGTAGAGTGAAGACTTGTGTTGGTAGCTTTACAGTAATTTAGGTAATCCTGGCAAGACTGAACCTCTTGGAGGCTCAGCGCGCACCGTGAGAAAGATGCATGGATGGGAAATTGAGGGCGTATGGAAGACGAAAGCCGCTTAGCGAAGGCTGAGGAAGAAGTAATGGGAGGAGCAGGAACATGCAGAAGCAGCCCGGGTCGTAGATGCATCATCATGCGCGTTGAGTAAATGAATTGGTTGACGCTGCTGATCCGACATGAAGCGCGCATAGACCCAAATGCGACATTCAGTAGTAGGCTCACTCACAGGCAATGGTTCGCTTTTCCATTCTAACGATCATCGCTGCAGTCCACGCAGCCTCCACAAAAATATACTCGACCAATGTGGCTACTGGAAGCACACAAGAACTTGGCCTTCTTTCCTCTTCTCCCGAAGGTGGTCAGTTCTCTCCCTGCGTGAGATTGCCCGCAGGTGAATACTGCTTGGGGACGGAAACGCTTGAGTGCTTTTCATATGTCAAAGTGACGGAAGACCTCCTGGGAAAGTTTGTGGTTTATTACAACGGGCAAGATATAGACAGCTTGGCGTTCATTGCTGGCGGAAAAGTCCTCTACGTAGAGGTCGAAAAGGCGGCTCCCGCACCTGTGCCCAACTTGAAACCATTTGGCGAAGAAGCCAAGCACGCCGCGAAACAAAAAGTGATCAGGAAGAAAACTGTGGAGAAGGACGGGGAAATGGTGGAGGTGGAAGAAGTGGAAGAGGAGGAGGAAGACCAGCGGTCCTGGGTTCAGAGGAACTGGATGTACATAGTGCCTCCATTGATCATATTGCTTCTTCTCCCTGATCAGGAGGGAGAAAAGAAGTGAGTGCATTGACGCAAACTACGGCTGGGTGATAATGGCACGAGGTTTTGCCGGTGCTGGCGAAGCTGGTGCGGGGGAATTGTGTAATACATCCTGCGCCTGTTGATGTTGATGCTGCCGGCGACCATTTCATGTTGCGACATTCGCCGCATTAGACTGCTGTAATGCACATCACGCTGTGACATCGTCTCGGGATCAAAGGCATGAAGCGCCGCAGCAAGAACAGTGCGGCTTTACGTTCTTCACGAAAGCCGGAGCAATGCGAGGGCATATTCCAGCAAGAGCAATGCGAAGGTTCATGCCACCAAGAGCAGTGTTCCACCAGCCAGGCGAAGGCGTGGTTCCGTTCTACGGCAAAGACAGGAAGCTCTGCGCATGCTTTTTCCCACGAACAGTAGGTCGCCGAGCGTTGGCTTTCGGTCCACTGCGTTGAGGTGGTGCAGGCTTCATACGACCAGGCCTCGCTTGCGGTGCTGACGGCTCTGGAAGGAAAACGCCAAACTACAGTGACCACGCTTCTTGGCGGAGAAAGCATAGCCTGGCCACAGCTAGCACCGCAATTCACGAAGTCGCTCCAACCACACTTTTGTAGTCCCAGTACGCACTTTTGTAGTCCCAGTACGCACTTTTGTAGTCCCAGTAAGCACTTTTGTATCCCAGTACGCACTTTTGTATCCCAGTACGCACTTTTGTGTCCCAGTACGCAAACCTCTAGCACGCTTGGCCCCAGCCGGCAGTCAAGCTAGCTGGAAGACTACAAGCCCGCTAGCCAGCCCGTGGGTGCAGTACGCTGACCCCACTCCATTCGCAGTCGCACCAGCAACCCCATGGAGAAGCACCCCATCGAGCCCGGAGCGCCGCCCAAGACAGGCCCGGGCAGTGCCAATTGCCCCGGACGCCTCTCCGGTGGCCCTCTGGGTCCAGCAGAAGGCTGGGCGGCGGCGGCGGCGGTGGTGCTTGCCTGCAGGCAGCCTATCAGAGGGCTATTATTCGCATTTACTAACTATCGCGCCAATCGAGAAAATTTCCTCTACACCCCAGTCTTTTCATCGTGGGAACATCTATTCATTCCGTAGCAATGTTGAGCAGATCATTGCGAGCATCCAGAAACCTAGCCTCCTCCGCCAGACGCTTGGCCGAGGTGCAAGTGACCGTCGACGGCACCACCGTGCTGATTGAAGCCGGTTCCTCCATCATCCAGGCGGCCGAGAAGGCCGGCGTGGTGATCCCCCGCTACTGCTACCACGAGAAGTTGGCCATTGCCGGAAACTGCAGAATGTGTCTCGTGGACGTGGAGAGAATGCCCAAGTTGATTGCGTCGTGTGCCATGCCCGTGCAAAACGGCATGGTGGTGCACACCGACTCGGAGCGGGTCCACAAGGCGCGCGAGGGCGTGACCGAGCTCCTCTTGGAAAACCACCCGTTGGACTGTCCTGTGTGCGACCAGGGAGGAGAGTGTGACTTGCAGGAGCAGCTGCACCGTTACGGCAGCGACCGCGGCCGCTTTGCCGAGGTGATGGGCAAGCGTGCGGTGGAGAACAAGGCCATTGGTCCGTTGGTCAAGACGCTGATGAACCGCTGTATCCACTGCACCCGGTGTGTGCGTTTCATGAACGACGTGGCGGGCGCACCAGAATTGGGTACTGCCGGCAGAGGCAACGACATGCAGATTGGCACCTACGTGGAGCGCAACATCAACTCGGAAATGTCGGGCAACATCATCGACTTGTGTCCTGTGGGCGCGTTGACGCTGAAGCCCTACGCGTTCAAGGCGCGTCCTTGGGAGTTGAAGCGCACCGAGACCATCGACGTGATGGACGCGGTGGGCTCCAACGTGCGCGTCGACGCCCGGGGCATCGAGGTGATGCGTGTGATGCCCCGCTTGAACGACGAGGTCAACGAGGAGTGGATCTCCGACAAGTCGCGCTTTGCCTGCGACGGCTTGAAGACCCAGCGTTTGACCACGCCGTTGGTCAGAAACGGCGACCGCTTCGAGCCTGCCTCGTGGGACGACGCCTTGGCCACCATCGCCGGTGCCTACGCCAAGATTGCGCCTGCGGGCAATGAGTTCAAGGCCGTTTCCGGTGCCTTGGCCGACGCCGAGGCCATGGTCGCTCTCAAGGACTTGACCAACGCGTTGGGCTCGGAAAACACCACCACCGACGTGGCCCAGGCCACCGCCGCCCACGGAGTGGACGTGCGCTCCAACTACATCTTCAACTCGGCCATCGACGGCATCGAGGACGCAGACAACATCTTGCTTGTCGGCTCTAACCCTAGACACGAGGCCGCGGTGTTGAACGCGCGCATCAGAAAGGTGTGGTTGCGCCTGGACTTGGAAATCGCTCACGTGGGCCAGCTGTTCGGCTCCACCTTCGACATGACGCCGTTGGGCGTGTCCGCCGCAGACTTGGAGAAGGCCTTGGCGGGCGAGTACGGCAAGCGCTTGGCTGCGGCCAAGAACCCATTGATCATCGTGGGTTCCGGTGTGGCCGCGTCCCCAGACGCCGCCGCCGTGTACAAGACGGTGGCTGAGTTCGCCTCCAAGAACTCCAACTTCAACACCGCCGACTGGAACGGTGTCAATGTGTTGCACCGCGAGGCGTCGCGTGTGGCGGCGTTGGACCTCGGTTTCCAGAACCTTGGTGACTCCACTCCGGCCAAGTTCGTGTATCTCCTCGGCGCCGATGAGGTCTCGGCCTCCGACATCCCCAAGGATGCGTTCGTGGTGTACCAGGGCCACCACGGTGACGTGGGTGCTTCGTTCGCCGACGTGATCTTGCCCGGCTCCGCCTACACGGAGAAGTCTGCCACATACGTCAACACCGAGGGCAGAACGCAGGTCACCCGCGCCGCCACCAACGCGCCCGGCGCTGCGCGTGAGGACTGGAAGATCATCAGAGCCTTGTCCGAGTACTTGGGCGCACCATTGCCATACAATGACTTGTATGCCGTCAGAGAAAGATTGGGCGAAATCGCGCCTCACTTTGTCAGACACGACGTGATCGAGACGGTGTCGCAGGACATTGTGTCGGTGGGTCTCAAGGACATTCTCGGCAGACACCACACCGTGCGCGCGGGCACCAGTGCGTTGAAGAACCCCATCGACAACTTCTACTTCACCGACGTGATCTCGCGCTCCTCGCCCACCATGGCCAAGTGTGTGGCGTCGTTCGGAGCCAAGGTCGACAAGATCACCGACCCCAAGCCCGACGTCAACTTTTAGGTTGACCCAGTTTTGCATTGGGATAGTCCCACCGGGCCCGCGGGGTCGCTAAATTATTGTTGATAGCATATAAAAAAACTCAGTGACTGATGTAGACAGGGCAGAACTCTCAGTTGACCAACCGACATTGACAGTGACCGTAGACAATCTTTGCCAACAGACAGAACAACACTGACGAACTGACATTGACTGAACTGGCATCGACTCACATTGACTGAACCAAAAGTGACTTACATTGACTATCGGGCTTTTCATTCGCCGACCCGGCACTAAAGACTTATGGCAGGACTGATCTACCGTATGGGCGACACACAATATCGGATGTATCACCAGATACCAGCTCAGCGTTGTGCAAGTGCAGTGCCGTTCCCGCGCACCAAAAAGCGCTCACTTGTGCCTCTCTCTGTGTAGAGTTGTCTTCGTACACTGTAAACTCAGTCCTCATACGTTGCTTGGACTGCTTCGAACATTGACTGCTTCAACGTTGCACTCTTGGCACAATGGTTGGACTCCTCTGACTCCTTTCTTCTTTGGCCCCGGTTCCGGCTCTTGTGGCTTTGGACCGGTGGCATGCCAAAACTCAGCCGGAAGTCGAGTTCACGAGTGCGCTGTAGCAGCCCAAAACACAATGTCACGAACAATGTCACGATGTCACGAACAATATCACGAACAATGTCAGGCGGGCGCCCGGACTTTGGCCAGTTCTGCACAGACACCTCTTCTTCATGGCCGACCCCGAGTTTGTGACCAAGTACAAGGTGGCCAAGGCGTGTGCGCGATGCCACCGGCTCAAGAGCAAGTGCGCTTACGAGGACCCCGCGTACACGTCGTGCAAGCGGTGTTTTGAGATGGGCATCCGGTGCTCGCCCCACGAAGACCCCACGGCAGAAAACGCCCGTCGGCGCCCGCTGGCGCGGACCGCGGCGCAGGCGGCGCAGAGGATCGAGCGCTTGTTGCAGGCGCTTGAGAAAGAGGTGGGTTTGGAGGCGCACGGCGGGCCGGGCGAGCGAATGCGGCGGGTGGCCCAAGTTATGGGGCACGGAGAGAGAGGCAATGAGAGTGGGCTCGGGGATAGCGGGCTCGGGGAGCACAGCGGTGCCGGTCTTTTTCGGCATGGTGCGGGGCACCCAGAGCGTGGTGTGGGAAATACTACAGAACCTGTGGGAATTACCAACGAAAAAGGTGTGGGACATCCAGAACATGTGGGATATTTAGAACATGTGGGACGTCCAGAACATGCGGGACATCCAGAACATGTGGGACGTCCAGAACATGCGGGACATCCAGAACATGGTTGGCCACATCCGGAGCACGGCGGTGGACACGTGGTGGGACCAGGCCGTGGTCTCGCCCAACCCACTTTTTCTACTCCCGGTTTCGCAGGGCCTGGTGTCGATCAGAGTGGGAGCTCCGCCGTGGCGAATGGGGACGGCTCCCATGAACCCACAACCGCAGACAGGGTGCCTCCCGGACAAACAGGGCCAAGCGAAGAGGCCACTGCCACCGAAACAGGCGCAGGAGGCGCGCCGCCCGGAACCTCCGCGCTCGCCGCGCTCGCCGCGCTCTTCGAGCTGGGCGTCCTCTCAGAGGCCGACGCGCGCCGCCGCCACGCGCACTTTTGCGCGCACATGCTTCCGTGCTGCCCCGTCGTGCACGTCCCGCGCCTGTTCGACCACGCGCGCCGCTCCGCGCCCGAGCTTGTGCTCGCCGTGCTCTACGTCACGGCGCTCGGCGACCACGGCCCCGCCCGCGCGCTCCGCGACGCCCTCGAGGCGCACGTCCACCGCTCCCTCTCCGAAGTCTACCTCCACGCGCGCGACTTCACGCTCAGCATGGTCTACGCCTTCCTCGTGCTTGCGCTCTGGCGCGAGCCGCCCGGCGCCGTGGGCCGCTTCAAGGCCCAGGTGGACTTGGTAGCCGCGTTGTGTGTCTCGTTGTGCTTGGACTTGGACAACAGCTCGCGCCCGGCGCTGGACGCGCTCCGCGCGTTTTTGGCAGTGTACTGCTCGGGCAGCCTGCTCGCATTCTCGCTCCCGCGCTTCCGCTTGGTGGCGTGGTCCTGGCGCCACCTGTGGGCCGCGGCTCGCCTCATGCTGCCGGACGCCCGGCCGACCCCGGAAGACGTGTTTCTCTGCCGCTACGCCCGCCTCCTCGCCTCCTCGCAGCAGCTCCACAACTTCCTTGTCGACAACGGCGTGCACGCGCAAATCCTCGCCGCGGCAGACCCGCCCGACCGCGCGGCCTACTTGCGCCGCCTCGCGCCCGACATGCGCGCCCACACCGCGGTCGCCGCCGTGCGCACGGTGCTCCGCGATCACGAGGCCGCCCTCGCGGCCGCGCTCGACGCGGCCGGCTGCACGGGCTACTCGCCCGACCATGTTGCTGCCGCCCCCGCGGCTCCGCCTGCCGCGCCCGGCGCATACGTGTTGCTCTTCACTTACTACCAGGTTTTGATGACTGCGCACGACAATGTGGTGTGCTGGGGCTTTGCCCTCACGTCCGACCGGCCGGCGCCCGATCTTCTCGCACCGCACATAGCGCGCGTGGCCGTGCTCGCCCAGAACCTCTTGCACCTCTTTGTCGGCGTCAACACCGCGTGCCCCGGTAACTACCCCACCTTCTTCGCCTACCGCGCGCTCCATGCGCTTGTGTGCCTCGTGCGCCTCCAGATGCTTCTCCAGCTGGATTTCTTTGCCGCTCACCCCCGCCCGCAGCTGTTGCACGGGCCGTTGCAGCTGTTGCACGCTTGCATGGTGGACACCGTGCGCCGCGGGTGTCTGCTGGTGGTGCGCCTGCGCGTGGCCCCGGTATTGGACCGCATCGGTCGCTGGGTTGGCGTGGTGTGCGACCGCCGCAAGTTCCGAGACGTCGACATCGACTTTGTGGGCTTCACCGATATGAGCAAGGGCCTCGAGATCGAAAGGTTGGCCGAGCCGGAGAACTTAGTCCCGCGGGCGGGACTCCAGGCGGGTCCCCCTCACAAATTACCCGAATCTTTCCCAAAGACTCGCCCGGAGTTGCGTCTGGATCACCGTCCGCTTGACGCAAACAAACTGCTGGGAAGTTTGTCGGCACCTGCCATGCTTCACGCTGTGCCGCAAGGAACTCGGAGGAGCCTCGCAGAGTCAACTACACCTCGTGCGCCGCACGAGTTTTACGAACCGGACCAAAAGCGGCTCCGTGTAGACGAAACAGAGAATCCTCAGGTGTCTGAGCGCTTCTCCTCCGACTGGCTTGACATGTTTGGTCACACAGACTTTTCCATCCAGGAGATGTTCAAGGAGTTGGACGAAGATATGGTTTGCTACTTGAATCCCTTCGATGCCGACGGCTCTGCGTTCTCATTAGGTGGCTAGGGTTCTTTTACACTTCTGTATATGTATTACTAAAACTTGAACTCTTGCGCAACTTTCTCGCTAGAGGTGATCTCTTCCTTTACTTCCTCGGCTTCATGGCCTAGTTCGTACGCTTGGGAGAGCAGGGCATCCCCTGCACTTTTCTCCTTCAACACTGTGTAAAGCGTTCCGCTCGATTCCGCGGGAACAGCATTGGTTTTGATTCGGCTGTATTCGGTAATGTCCACCTTTTCCGGTTCATTCTCTGCTTCCTCCTCCTCATTTTCGATTGCGACCGCGTCAACCTCCTCTGCTACGCCCTCATGTTCTTCCTCTTCTTCCTCCTCTTCCTCCTCTTCCTCTTCCTCTTCATCTTCCTCTCCCTCCTCAAGCTTTCCCCACACAGATCCCACCTGGTACGATGCTTCTCCCGGTAAACGGTACCCCAGGTTCTTATACTCCACGTCGACACCAGGGATGATGCAGTCTTCGTATGCTGGGGGTTTCCCTAGATCGCCCATTAGCGTGATCCAGGGGGGCACAGTCTTTTCATCTTCAGAGATACCCACAGCCGCCCGAAGTGCTCGCGAAATCTTTCCTGGCTTCAAGTGTGCCACCAGCTCCCGGTTCACGTCGTTCTTCTCCCGGCCCTCGTAGTACAACTCGCCAAACGCAAGCACTCGCGGCTTAGTTTGGAACCGGAAAAATGCATCGTGAAGTTTTTGGTAGTCGATGTCAAGCTTTCCCATCTTCGGCTGCACCCGGTCTCGCTGCAGCTTTTTTAGTGACTCGAGGTCGTGATTACGCATCTCTGCAATTCCAGTATCCGCAATAAATTTAGGTAGCTTGAACGGAGCACGCTCCATGCCTCGTTTGGACGAGAGGTAGTCTTTTTTCTGTTGCCAATGGGGCGGCACTTCAACCGCGTTGGGCATGGTTTTGAGTGCTACCGCCATGTAAGGATCTGGAGCATCTACATCGTACCATTCCACGGCCAGGGGATCAGTGGTGGATGCCTTAAGTTCGGCAATGGGGATACGGTGAAGCTTCCGAAGCTGTCTTTTCGAAAGTCGGCTATTGTCGTCTTCTTCAGGTTCAGACTCGCTCGAATCAGAGCTAGAGTCCGGTTGTGGCGCCCGCAGAGCCACGACGGAAACGGCTTTCTCCTCGCCGGAAAACTTCTGAAACACAGACGCAAACTGGTCGATAAGGCTCGATTCGGTTGCTGGGCCAGAAGCTGTTGAGGATGTCTCGGGATTTGAATCAGGAACTATACCCGCTTCATGGACATTTTCGGTGGGCTCACGGGATATGACATCAGCTGGATTGGAGTCGGCCCTGACCTCAACATTCTCTGAGGACTTGGAGTTTGTAGGTTCTGGAAGGGTGGTTTCAGGAGGCTCTGTGGGTTTAGACTCTGCAGAAAATTCAGTCTTTGGTTCTTCTTTCTCAGCTGGCTTGGACTCAGTGGTTTGCAAGCTGAGTTTTGAGGGTTCACCAATGCTCGTATGAGACTCAGATGTTGAAACAGAAGAGTCAACAGCGGTCACATCCGCCGGCCCCTGCGGATTGATGACTGCCGTTTTCTCATCCACATCAGAAGACTTGCCCAACTTTCGTAGTTTCGCTTTTTCTCTGCGGATCTGGTTTTTGCTTCGTTTGGGTGCCATGGTGATGACTTTGCACTGCGACTGAATTAGATCACGAGTCAAGCAGATAAAATATGAAACGGGAGAATATGGCCGTTGGTCTTGCTGGCGTGAGTTCCAGTGAGGTTATAGCAAAGTTGGGTGACTTTAATGTTTTTCCCGTAGTTTAGTTTGGTTTTGTCTCAAGGTATTAATTGTGGGGTGTTTTTCAGTTGTGTGCCATCATTCCAAAAACTTGCGAACAGTGCGCAGTTTGTTCATACACAATGCACAATCTCAATCTACAGATTAGTTCCAAGCGTCCGTAAAATTCCAAAACACCGTATAGTGAAGCCATATTTATTACTGTACACCGCATGATGTAGCACAAGCCAGCTACCCGCTTATTAATGTATGCATCGTACTCAGCCCACAATTATAGGGTTGACAAGCGCTCGCGAAGTGCGTTTAGCTTTCCTCCAAGCACCCCGAGCTTGGTTTCAATCTCATTGTCATCCTTTTCCCACTGTTCTACTAGTGCCTTGATCTTCTGCTCAATACCTGCGGCGACATCCAAAGAGGATCTCTCAGCAGGTTTGTCGGGCGATTCGGCCAGTGCATCGAAATACTCGCCCTCGGTGAGAGCGGGGGTTCTGAGGCCGTTGATGGAAGACTCTGCCATATGTGAAGAGAATGAAGAGGGAGGGGCAGAAAAGGTAGAAAGATCCGGGAAGGGAGATAAGATCAACAAGCCGAACAATATACATGTGCGCACCGGGTGTGCAGAATAATGCACATTCGAGAGTGGCACAATACCGCAGAGGAAGGTGAGGATACGCGCAGAGAGATTGGGAATAGAGGACCAGCAAAACCATTCGCAAGGCAATCAGCCAATATACCTTTTAGGCGCCCGATGCGGCTATTTCAGTACAATCCACAGCACAAGCACAGCGCGCTAGCGATAGTACACTAGGCCAGGCCACAAAAGTGAGTGCCATGGCGAAAGTCCAGGAGAAGCCAGTCAAACCGTAGCGCATCAAGCCGCCGCGATGCTTTTTAGCCTTATTATGCTATTGTGCCCCATTAAGATATCAAGTCACTACAACGTTGGGTCCCGGCCAGCCTCAAGGGAGTCTTGGTGACGCTCCACTAGCCTGATTCGGTACAGTCCATAATCGGCCCGCGCGCGCTCAAGAGTAACCTCAGAACCATGTGGCTGTTTCTTATGCTAGGGATTGCGGCGGTGGCCGCCCTCTCCAATACCCAAAGCCAAGTGAAACTCCACCAGACCTTCATTCCGCGGTCGGTGGCAGACGCGCTTCTCTCCGCTCCGGACATCGCCAACTGGCGGTACGAGACCCTCTACGTGGGCGCCAATGGAACCGAGGAGTACGTTTGTGCCGTTCCGCACCAGGAACAGGCCGAGGCGGCAGAGCCAGCTATACAGAACGAGGCCGAGCTCTTGGAGCGGGCTGCGGCGTTGATCCGTGCGGACCTCGAGAACGCGCCTTGCATCTGGGCCTACGAGCTCCAAGGGTCGTACTGGACGTACGCCTTGTGTGGGGCGGACAAGATCATTCAGTACCACGAGGGCGCGGCGCCGGAGGAGCGGGCGAAGGAGCGGCGGCCCGAAAACCCGAGCGCCGTGTTTGTGATGGGACGGTTCGGGCCGGGATCGAATGCCGCGCTCCTGTTCGACAACCAGGCGACGCCGGCGCAGGCGGAGCGCTATTTCCGCGAGGCGCCGCGCACCTACCGCCTCGCGCAGATCAAGGACTCGCCCTTCAGCCACCGCCCGGCCCAGAACGTGGTGGTGCAAATGGTTACCGACGGCCTGATGTGTGACATGACGTTCCAGCCGCGCACGGTCGAGGTGGTGTACAAGTGCCACTCGGCCAGCTCGCGGAGGCCCCGCATTATCCTGGCGGAAGAGGTGCGTACCTGCCATTACCGCATGAATGTGCACTTGCCGGGGCTTTGCACCGACGAGGCATTTGTGCCCAACAAGGCCTCAAAGGACTTGCTGGTGGAGGTGCAGTGCCAGCGCGTTGCAGAGGAGTGGGACGGGTTCGCACAGGAGACGGAACAGCCGCTGCACGAGCAGGAGCTCGCTGACACCGGTCTGCTCGAAGCCTCTGCGCTTGCAGATCTCTTCCAACGCTACTTGGCCCGATCCGCCGTACGTAGCGGCTTTCCTGTGCGAGGCGACAATCGCATCTCACTTTCGGACTACGTGACGGAGGCATGCTTGGGCGGGTTTTTCCACGCCTCCAGGCCCACTCGCGACACCAGCAGCTACACCGCAGCGCGGGATGTGCTCGTGGTGAGCGGGCCATACAACGTGAGCGACCTAGGCTCGCGCTTACACCGACTCTTCTCGTCTCTCCTCAATCATGAGCACGGAAAACGCTTTGCTGCGCCCGGATCCGGCGTGGTGAGCGCCCAGCATACATTTGTGCTCTGGCTTGAGGTGTACGACTTGACAGGCCGCATGATCGCCGTGGCGCGCGTGGAGAACGAGGCGGTCCGTGATGAGCTGCTACAGGTGGAAGTGTTTGACCCTTTCACGCTCCTCAGCGAGTCAGGCAGGACCATCCGGTCGTCATTTGAGAGGCCAGAGTACCAGGCACCGGACAACAAGTGGAACTTCGAGTACTATTCAGAGGCTGGAGGGGAGGTTCCGGACTACACGCGCCTCCATGCTTTGCCGCAAGAACATGTGACGGTCAAGAAAACAACGGTGACATTTTACAACAGCGGCCAGTTGCCAGACGGACGGATTAACGTACAGGTTGTGGGCGAAGACGGCGGCGAGATTGCGGGGCACTATAACGAGGACGGCCAGTATGTGTTTGACATGGAGTTTGTCGCGGGCGAGAAGGTCAGCTACGTGGCCGATGTGATTCCTGGCTTGGAGTACTGGGGGTACCCCATCTTTTACACTTTGGAGGGAGAAGAAGCAGGAGATCCAGAGGAGGCAGAAGCAGGAGGCGAAGGAACAGGAGCAGGGGGAGCACAAACACCCAGCGAAGAGGCAGAAGTCACTGAGGAGGCAGAAGCAGCAGAAGCAGCAGAAGCAAAAAATTTGAGTGCTGAGGAAGCCGCAGGAACAAAAGCAGAGGATAAGCAAAACATAAAGCACGCAACACAGGACCTAGGCGCCGCGTCGCATGACGAACTATAGGAACACTAATCGAAGAACAGCCAAACCGTCGTAGCCCAGTGGCCCCAGAGAGCAAGGCACCCAGATGCGCCATGGTCAGTGGCAGATCAGGATGACGGACCTGCGTAGATGGAAAGACCAATTTGCCACACCCGATGCCCGATCGAACCCACCCCACCACCGAAACAACCAAGAATACCACGGCAGCAACGACCAACACCCACGCCAATTCCAGATTGCTGCACCACCGCCCACCGACAAAGCACCCGAGCCAGTCCCCGCGATCAGCCTGCGCGTAATCACCAGCACGAAAAAAACTTCCTACACCTGACATAGCCTGATATCTCCCACCACCAATGGCCATCACCCGTCTCGTGCAGTTGGCGCCCCGCGCCATCCACCAGACCCGAAACATCTCCTTCCTCAAGAAGTTGCTCCTGTTGGACACGGTCGAGAAAACCGACGCCGAACGCCCGCTCCACCACTGGGACGAGTCTCCCTACGAAGACATCCGCACGCGGGCAGCGTACATCCGCACCAAGGCCAAGTGCCCGGTCACCAACAAGCCGGTGCAGTTTGTGTGTCCCTACTCCGGCATCCCCACACACCACGACCAGCAGGCGTGGGAAGACGATCGCGAGTACCACGACAAGAAGAAGTATGAGCAGTTGCGCAAGGTCAACCTCTACGAGCACGACTTGCGGTCCGGGCGCAAGTTCGACGAGTTTGTGTTCCCCGGCCCGCTGGAGCTCGACTTCACCACGTCGATGCTGTCCTGGGACTCGTTCTTCTACACCAGGGACTTCAACCCTATGAACACCGAATTCAACTTGGCCGCGGCCACCAAGGTGTTGACCTACCCCATCACCATTGCATCGCTTCTCCACCGCTTCAGTCCCTATGGCTTGGAGCCGCACGGGCCGCTCACGCTCGAGGGCTTGCGTTCCTTGTCTGCGTTGAAGTACACCTTGAACCTGCAGTTGGGCCGGAGCAAGGACTCCGAGGTGACGTTCAAGGACCGCGCCATGCGTATCTTCATCGTCGGCGCCAAAATCGAGGCCATGCTCCCCGGTTACGTGTGGAAGCAGTTCGGCTATCTCTTCCCCGACACCAAGTTCGAGATCCATTTCATCGGGCCCCACCTGCACTTTGACCCGGAGTCCAAGACGTTCATGCCCACAGACAGACCCCACGGCCGCCCCGTGGTCACGCGCTACGACGAGCAAATCACCCTTCACCACCACACTAGGTACTTCTCCGACGTCTACGACATGGGTGACCTCTTCCCGTTCGACCCTTACTTGGACGTGTTCTTCCTTTTCCACCCCGGCTTCAAGACCGCGGATGAGATCCACTGGAACAAGACGTTGAAGGGGCTCTTGGAGTCCAAGTGCGGTGTGTTTGTCACCGGCTACCACGAGAAGGACGTGAAGCGCGAGTTGGACTGGTTGATGGCCCACCCGTTGGCTGACGAGATGGACATTCTCATGAACCAGAGCAAAAACATCTTCGGCTCCACCAAGTTGGATTTGGTGGACTCCAACCCGACCGAGACTTTCCAGGCCAACAACGAGATCTTTGCCTTCCGTGGCAAGAGATACCACGCCATCCGCAAATAGCTTGTATATAGTAAGTGTTAGCGTGTGCTAGCTTATAAAGACTTCACTGCTGCCGGTGTCGCCGAATTCATTTCCTACAACGACGTCTGGCAACCCGGGTGTCAAACACCCTACAGACGTGTACACCCAACCTACGTAAAATTGCTTGGGGATGGTTGAAGAAATCGCAATCGCTTGGGAATGGTAGAAGAAATCGCAATCGCTTGGGAATGGTAGAAGAAATAGAAAACAGTTGCAGAGTAATACCCGTGCTATCACCCGGTGAGGAGGGTTTAGCCTCGATCGTATTCTTAGCCTTTTCAGCCGCGCTCGGAAATCTTTTGTCGCGGTGAGTCGTGCGGGAAAATGGCACTTAATATCTCAACCGTCACCGGTACAGCAGGTTCAAGCCAGAAACCACAGCTCCTCTGGACTGGAGTTTAGTTTGGAACTCGCGGCCATCGCTATTTACAACTGTAGCTGCACCCGTCTCTCGCCGGTGGAGGCTGCTCGTGGTTTTCCAGGAGGTACGGGTGCGATACATATGTCGCGTCCCCTCACATTGGTGCCACCGCACCATGGATACACCGTTTGCGCTTAAACTCCCGGTGAAACAGATCAACACGTTTGACGGCATCGAGCCGCTCACTGAAATAGTGTTGCACGTGACGTTGCGCCACACTTTTGGCGATCTCCTGTGGACCGTGTGGAACAAGAGTGTCGACCACAGTCTCAAGCCGCTCTTTTTACGCTTTCTTCTCCGCGGCAACCGTGTGGAGGATTCATCCACTCTTGCGGACGCCCTATCAGCGCTGAACCCGGCAGAGGCGTGTATTGCACCCGCCATTGAGCTTGTGGTGGACTACACGCTTTTCCGCATGCGATTGCCGCTAAGGGAGCCGGAGGAGCTGTTCTTTCTGTTGGAGGTGAGCGCGGACGGAGAAATATTCACATCACGCGAGGTTCTTCTGCAGAAGGTGGACAATATCAAATCACGAGTGGAGTTCCTCTTTGACGGCGATTTCGATCTATTGTGGGGTAGCCGCGTGTTGGACCAAGACCGGCTCGGAGGAAGTGCGGACGGCGCAGACCTCACGTTGGGCCAGGCAATTGGGCTTGACGTGGCGCCAATCGGAACTTTACGACTCGAAACACGCTTGCGGCCGAAGGTCCGGTTGTTGGGGGTGCGGCATAAGCGCACCGACGCCCAGTGCGAGGTTCCTATAGGCACAGACCCGCTGTTTGCCGAGGTGAAGGAGGCAATCGCAAAACATACAGGGTGTGCGGTGGAGATGGAGTTATTTATCGGGTCGCACCTCATTGCGGGCAAGGGGAAGTACGGTTACTTGCGTGAGGTGTTGGGGCAAAACGACGACATTGAAGTGAAGTATGACCCGGAGGAAGCGACACCAGTGGCCGAGGTTCATGCTGAGCCGGAGGCAGCACAGGAGGCAGAGGTAAAGAGCCAATCAGATGCGGTGCAGAGGGCGGCAGAGGCAGGTTCAGAGACGGTGCAGACGGAAACACAAGCGTCAGCTGAGGAGGCAGTGGAGGAACCAGTGGAGGAACCAGTGGAACCAGTGGAACCAGTGGAGGAACCAGTGGAACCAGTGGAACCAGTGGAACCAGTGGAACCAGTGGAACCAGTGGAACCAGTGGAACCAGTGGAACCAGTGGAACCAGTGGAACCAGTGGAACCAGTGGAACCAGTGGAGCCAGTGGAACCAGTGGAGCCAGTGGAAACGGCGGTAGAGCAAGTTGAGGAAGCAGCAGAGGAATCGCAGGAGCAACCAGAGGAGCAATCAGAGGAGCAACCAGAGGAGGAAATTTTGCGCCTTGGAGATTGGAAGCCAACCGGAAACACCTACGTCACAGTGGAACGTGATGGAGTGACCCGCCTTGTGCCCATGCACGCGCTCTCCCCCAAAGTCTACACTATCACTGTAGGCGACGCCAGCATCGACTTGTCTCCTGCCGAATGCGTGTTGCACAATGGCCATTTGATGGTGAGCCCAGCGGCAGTTGCGCGGTTGCGGCAGCAATGGGTGGTACAGGGTGTCAAAAACCCTGTAGCCGTCCAAGAAAGTCTCGAAACCGGGGAGATTCTTTCCACAATTCCTTTGCTGCCTCAGCTACAGACAAGTACCGGAGAATCGCAAGCACGAGGCACCGCAGACGAAGATGCACAGAATCGCGAAGCCCAAAACGCAGAGACACTCTTCACAGATAATACGACCGAGGCCCTAGCTGCCGAAACCATCCCTTCGGAAGGCTCAATCGAAGCCCCCAGAGAAGAACCCACCGCAGAGGCCGAGTCCACAGAGGCTCCTCTCGAAAACTCTACCGGATTTACCACCGCTGAGGTACACCCTAGAGAAAGTCTCAATGAAGATGCCACCGGAGTACGCATTCCAGAAGCGGAAACCACAGGCGCACCAGCAGAGGCACATAGAGCTCCTACCGCCACAGAGACCGTGCCTGCCGCCGCTTCTGATGTTGACACGCCCGCAGTCAGGGAAGATCTCCCTCCACGTCTCTTGCAGCGGCTCGCACTCGTGGTCGGCCGCAACTTTGCTCCGCTTCGTGGAGTCGTGGTTCATGTTATGCTCATGTTTTTCATGCTAGGCGCAGACATCTTCTACTACGTGGCGCAACCGCCGGTGTTTTCCGCCTTGACTTGTCTTGCGCTCTACCTTGTTTTGTTTGTATGGGGTGCCACTGTGGCGCAGTGGCTCGACGTCAATGTGCTTGCGAACGCGCCTGACCTGTGGGAGTTCCGCGCAGTGCACCGGGTGCGCAGTGCCGTGCTCGCGTGCCACCGCGCGGGCGACGCTGCGGAAAACCGCGCCTTCGCCGCGGTGGACCGCGCGCTAGCTCGCCTCGCCACGCCCCGCCATCTGCACTTGGCCGCGGTGGTGCGCCGCCGTGATTCGACCGCCTACTACGCACAGAAAACGCTCAAAGATCTCTTGCGGGACGCGTTGCTCCTCGTGGCCACGGTATCGCCCGCACTCCTGCAACGGCTCAACGCGCAGCTCGAAGCGGAACGCCAATCCGAGAGGGCACAGATGGTGGAAGTGGTGGAAGCGGGATTGCGCGCCATGGCGCCCGCCGGTCGTCAGCAGCTCGAGAGGTTTGTGGAGGGACACACGGGCGAGTCTGTGCAGACGGGGCTCGCTGGGTCTTTCGAGCAGGTGGCTCGGTGTTACGCGGGTTTTCTCCGTGGACGCGAATTGGTGGAGATTGGCCACGCCGATGCCGCGAGCGCGGATCCGTCGACCGAGCATGATCCGGAGGTGGAGCAAGTGCCGGAGACGGCTTCGGCGTGAGGGCATTTACGCAATTTAGGCAGAGAATGACATTGCAGAGCAAATAAGCCAGAATGAAAGAGGAAGCCCAAGAGGCGCTAGGAGGCAGTAAGAGGAAGCATAAGAGGAAGCCCAAGAGGCGCTAGGAGGCAGTAAGAGAAAGCATAAGAGGAAGCATAAGAGGAAGCATAAGAGGCAGTAGGAGACGAAGAGGAGGCTATAGACAGGAAGCAATATAGGGGATGAAGAAGAGCACATCGAGCAGCAATAGCAGTGAGAGCAGCAATCGTAGCGAGCGCAGTGAAAGTAACAGATGCAGACCGCAAAAACGAAAAATCTGGTCGAATCAGATCGCAGCAAATAGCGGTGAGCAGATGGCAGCAACAAAGCTTTCCTATTCCTCGCAGCCTCCGCGCCAAAAACAACCGGCAATAATAGTCAGACGACGCACACCCACAAACAAACAAACATGACTGCGTGACAGAAACTGCACCAAACATAGGAGGCCACAGCACCAATTGCCTCTGGCGCGCAGGCGAATCTTTCGCTCCACCACGCACGTGCGATACCACGGTTAGCCATAATCTTTCTCCACCATTATTCTTGGGCTGCAGTCAAGTATTGTATCGTAGTTCTCCCCGGTATCTCAAGCATGTGTGAGTCAGTGCAGCGCTTAGCTTTTTCCGTCTCGATGGAACCAGATGAACGGAAACGCTCACCAAAACAATACGGCATACAGATGCACTGCCGCGCATGAGGTAACCACATTGACGGCCGCTAGAGTTTGACATGTGCAGGCAACAACAGAGGTCTAGATTCCCCTCTGATACGCCAGCAGCACAGTCTCAAGCACGACCGCAGCTTCGATCTAGTCGTATTGTCCCACCTGAACCATCTCAACTCCAACAGCGCCCGCTCTCATGCAGAAACCACCTCATCACAAACAACAGCTCTCGCGCGCCGGAGGAGACAAACAATCGAGCTACACACTTGTACGCATGCGTGCATAGATAAACATGTCACGGTGCGAATCCGGTAATGAACATACCGCATTGAGCGAGGCCCGCTGCAGCGGTGCAGTATTGGCACCGGCAGGTATTGCAACCGGGAAAAAACTTCACTCGCGGAATATTATAAAAGAAGCCGGTCTTGTCACCAGTATTCTTTTTTCCTCATCATCTAACCACCAGTCTTTCGCTATGCAATTCTCCACCGTCGCCATCATCGCTGCTTCTGCCGCCGCTGCTTCTGCCGCTGTCACCGTCACTGACGTCTCCTCTGACATTGTCACCATCACTTCTTGTGGTTCCGAGGTCACTGACTGCCCATACAAGCACACCTCCACCTCTGCTGCTTCTAACTACACCTCTGCCAACGTCTCCTCTTACGAGGGTGCCGGTAACAAGCAATTCGCCGCTGGTGCCGTTGCTTTGGCTGCTGGTGCTTTGTTGGCTTTGTAAGAGTGCTCCGGCATACTTGCAATTTAATACCTGCACTGGGTGGATTGGTCCTGGGGATCTTATATAATTTCAGAATATAAAGGTTTTGACACATTGTCTGTAACTTGTATTTAATCGCGCGGGTTTAAATTTCAAGCCGTCCTTATGTCTCTCAGCGATAAGAGCAAAGCGTTTCACTTGGCCGTATACTCGGCGGTGCTGAAAATCCCAGAGGCAAAGGTTTGTACCTATGGCCACATTGCCCATCTTATACTCTCGCCGCAAAACGCTCGGCTCGTGGGATATTCGTTAAAGCACTACGACGCCATTCGGTCAAAGTTGAGTGAAGATAATATTTTTCTAGGCGACTTGCCCTGGTGGCGCGTGCTCCAAAGCCTGGGCAACATTGCGATACGGAACGGTGATGCGAGACAGGCGGATCTTTTAAGGAATGAAGGTGTTGTTGTCACTGGTATGAAAGTGGACTTGGCTGAGTACGGCTGGTTTCCCGACGAAATTGATTCGGAATAAGCACGCCGCGCCAGAATTTCTTGGCCCCGACTCTACGTATTCTCATATATAAACCCACGTTATATTCCCCAGGCCTCCCCTCTATTTAATGGCTCGAGGGCTGTGTCAGTGGACGCCACCGGCGCCGCTTTTCTTTCGTCCTCTTCCCCTCTTGGGTTTGGCGCGAGCCGGCCCCAACTCGTGCTGCACTCGCTTCGACTCTTCTTCCCACCATCTCGCAAACTCCTGCTCTTGCTGGATTTCTTGCAATGTGCGCCTTTGACTTTCTTGGTACCGTTGTTCCTCCAAACGTGTAGACTCTTGAAGCATCACGGCCGCAAGTGAACTGGGTTCTGGCGCTTTGGTTGCCCCGAGAACAGGGAGGCAACTCAACTTGTCCTTCACTGGGACACTACTTTTATCGTTGACAGCCCAAGGGTTGCGGAGCTTCACCGAGCTTTCTTCTTGGGGTTGGCTCGTTGCCTGAGCCTCGTTCATCTTGCGTCTTTGCTTCTGCGAAAGCTTCATCGAGGGTGCAAACTTGATCTTTGTTCCTTTGCGCCCAAAATCTGCTGAACCCAACAAGGGCGCAGACATCGTGGACTGCGAACTCAGGGAGGTTCGGCGTGCTCCCCAAGGAGTGCTGGTGCTGGCATGACTCTGGTGCTGCAAACTTGAAGTCGCAAGAACTCTTGGCTCAAGCATTTGATTCGAACTGACCTTTTCGTTCGTGCTCACCACCGAATCCCTCGGGTTGTTCAATTCCGTGGAAGTAGATGGTTTGAAATCGTCTTTCTCAACGTTTTCTTTTTGCTTCAGTTTACGGCGCCGACCGACAACCTCAAAGTCCTCAACAGCACTCTCGATCGCATTTTCGCTGGCTCTTCTAGCGCCAATTGAAACCTTCCGCAATTCAGCAACTGCATCCATACTGCTCTTTCGAGACATTCTGCGAGACGACAGTTTGCGTTTGTTCTCATCCGCTTCGGGTTTGATATCAAATAATGGTTCGAATGTCTCTCCATTCATGAAAAGTTTGTTGAATTCTCCAGGTGCGTACAAAAATTGATCAACCAATGTATCGGGGTACACGTTTTGCAACATTGATTTGTTGATTTCTCCGTGGTTGCCTACTACGAAATCCAACCGTTTGCAATTTTGGAAGAAGAGCATCTGCTTTTCCAATTTTGCAACAAGATACTCGGGTAGGCTTTGCAAGTTGCTGTCAAATGATATGATTTCGAGATTGTTGTAAACATACCAACAACACAGCATGAGTAGATGTCCAGCACCCAAGTAGTCTGAATGCGCCAACAAAACTAAAACGTTATCCGAATTTATAAATTCTTGAATCGCCAACTCACATAGGTGCTTGAGCTGGAGTAAAAGCATTTCATCTGCTATTTCAATCAACTCCAACAAAACATTCACGAAATCGTCGGGGTCAAAAGACTCTTCAATCACTTCTATCAAGTCGTCAAATACATGTAAGTCATTACAACCGTGCATATGCTTCAAGATGATTCTGAAATGGAGCGAGTTGACATTTTCAAAGCTCACGATCTTTGGCTCGCTGTCTGAAGCATCATCAAGATTGTCCCAGCGACTCGACAAGATGGTTTCAAAAAATGCAGATCTTGCAACAAGCATGGAACCTTGGGCCAATTTTTTCAGGTCGCCCAACTCAATAAGAACGTCTCCTTCTTCACAATCGTCCATCATTTGCGACATCAGCTCCAAATAATCACTGTCCTTACCGTAAAAGCTATCCATCCGGAAGAGATCTTTAAGCAATCTAAAGTCATTTTTGCTTTTCCTGATAGGCTCAGGGCATTTTGAGCCTCCAGGATAATCTTCCCAGAAACCTAACACCTTGTTCGTGTACACAAAATGCAATAAAACCACCACCGCTCTTAAATCGACGTCTGATTTGAAGACTAGCTCCTTGGAGGTGGCTTGGTAGTATCCTTCAATTTTCTCATGCACAAAGTACTCTCCCTCATTTTTAGGATGGAAAAGATCGGAGCAGAAGCTGGATCGATGCTCTAGCAATTTGGTGTGAAATGCAATCAGTATGCTTGGGTCGTTGGTAAACTTTATACGACCGTCGTAGAATTTAAGATGTGAGTTTTTTGATTCTTGAATCAAATGATTCCGCAACGCCGCCTCGTTTTTGAGTAGGTCTCTCAAAGCGACGGAATCTTCCAAAGCCTGGTACATATCAACTGTTTTAGTCTCGGGGTTCACGGAGAAATTAAATTTTTCGTGATGTGCTTTAAGAAGTAAATCTTCAACCTCTTCAAGCTTCGTCAGATTATCGTCAATTGAAAGTTTTTCGACACGACTCACTAACAGATCATCCTCGTCAGCTGGTTCAGGATCTTTAGATGGAAATATGTAGTCTGTCACGTAACAATTACTTTCGTGATCAGTGTCTAGAAGCTTGTCCTGCTTACGAAAACCATCCGCTTCCGACAATATACTGAGATATTCCATGTCCTTGAAAAAGTCATTTTTTTGTAGTTTATAAGGGAGCGAATCAACGTCATCCTTTTGGAAGGCGAATGACGCAAAAGCATCGTCGCAAGACACACGAACCACCCGATTGACATTTTCCACCTTCCGAAACTTCGAGCCGGCGACGGGAGCAGCCGAGGTTGACATGGAATTCCTGCGCCTTGAACCACTATGTTCTGATTTCATGAAAACAAATCCATTCTTAGTACAGAGAACCAAAGAGCCATCAGTTGCACCATCCATGTCCACCGCACGCATATCACAGTCGTAGGCCTTCCAAATGTAATTGTACTTTATGCTTTTGGAAGATTTCAATATGTCAGATCCGGGCGAGATACCGAATGACAAGATGTCACCGCAGGTAAGAAGAATGAGCACACTGGAATGAGAGCATGCCACGACCTTCTTGATATCAGGAGCTCGGGTGAGTCGGGAAGGTTTGAAGCAGTCAAAGGTAGCCTCAGAAAACCCACGCGCAGGGATTTTCGGAAGCTTCACCCGTTGCCCGCCATAGTGGACGAAAATGTCATTTGTAGTAGTCACAACGCAAGTGCAAGTCTCACAGGTAGCCACCATTTTGATTTCATCCCGGACAGCAACTTCGTGGGGGCTTGCAACTACCGTTCCTTTGAAAGTAGAGCCATTTGCCCTGAACTCTTCCGAACGTGGTCCGGAAGGATGAGACACAGGACCCATCTGTCCGATGTCTAGCCCCCAAAAGAAAAGCAGGTGACTAGTGTAAGCCATTGAGTGAATGCTGGACACAGCGACTCCCCGGAAGCGGGCATTGACACGTCGTAAATCTCCCGTGCAAACCGGTTTCGGGATATTCTCATAGATATCACCAGGAGAAGTTTTGAACGAGTGAAAGTGTTCAGACGTGAAGCCTAGCTGATTAAGCGAGTTTACACCCCAAGCGTAGAGCTGATTGTCTCGGGTCAAAGCCAAAGTGTGAGAGCTTGCGACCGCTACAAAAGCAGCTCCGCATTGCTCGAAGAGGGCCACACTCTGGTATTGGTACAAGTTGCTGGTGTTTCCGTGGCCCAAGCGGCCCTTTGCGCCTACTCCGCATGTCAATAGACGGCCGTCACGCATGACAACCACCGAATGGTACTTGGCAAGCGCCACGCCGCTCACACGGGGGTGGCGCAAGAGGTCACGGACATCGGAAGTGCAGTCCTTTGCGTGCAAATCGATTGGCAGCACCCGCGAGGGAACTGAGCGGTCGCGAGCATCCGCCAATCCCAAGTGATGGTTGCTGTTGGTGCCATACATGAAGACATCCAGACTGCCTCTTTGCGGCGACCACCAGTCATGTGGTATCCATCGAGGCACTTTGGCAAAGCGGCGGATCAAATGCACATCGCCCTTTTCATTGATGTACCCCGGAATCCACATCAATTCTTTTGAGTCGTTCTGAAGAAGGGCAAGCGGCGGCAAGCGCGAGCGGTCTTTCTGCTTCAAGAGATGCGCGAGCAGCAGCGATGCATGGGCCGCACCATCTAGATGGTTTCGAAGTGCCGTCCAGCATCGGAGCCGCTTGTGGTAGAAAATGAGATGCAAGACGTTCCAACCGTTTTCGTAGTCGGTCAAGAGAAGCGCATGATGGCTGTCTGGATGGGCGAGCAATTCGCGGAAAGCCGCGGGTTTATTGGTGAGAACGGCAATGTGTAGTGCGGTTCGGCCGAAAACGTCACGCCGAAGGAGATCTGCCTTCGTAAGTCTTGGAAGAGTCAGAGGCGAGGAATAGTCACTCATGGTAGGGCGTGTTGACGCGAGAGCCGAGGCAGACGTGGTACGGCGAGACCACAGTAGCGTTGCAGGTATGTGAAATCACGTGCGTTTATAACAGTACTAATAGCAGTGGCTTGCCAGGAAACGGAGGGGTAGGGTATGTGGAGTGAAGTCGGTCTGTCCGAGCAGTGGAACAAATGTCGCGCGCGACATGTGGCACGAGGTGCAATAATTATCAACGTGTTTGGGGCAACTTTCGCCGCATGATGTGCCCAATAATGTATGCTGTAGAAGAAAAGTCTGCGGAACGGATCTCGAATACCTGGACGAGCCAAATCTTGTCTTGGGTGAGATTCCTGAGTCAGATGCGTGCATCACGAACTGCGCGACAGGAAACCTCTCAGTGGTAACTTTCACATTGGTCACCAAATGGTTTACCCGGAAGATACAGAAGCAATAGACCCATTTAGAAGCAATAGACCCATACAGGAGCAATGCAACCAGTCAGAAGTGACGGACTCTAAGATTGGGGTCTGTTCAACAGAAGAGGATCTTTGCCGAGCAGTCGATGAGGCTCCCGTACGCGTGATAGCCCACCTACGCCGCCTTCAAAACCCAATTGAATGCGTCTATTTACTACTTACAGATTCGCCAGCCAGACAGAACTGCAGATACGGGAATACCGGCTGCAAACGGCCTACCCGGCCAACGAAACCCGTGCATCCGAAGAGAAACACCCGTGCACCACGGAACCAACTTCTCTCACCACTCTAAACCAGGATCTCGCTGGCCAAATTTTCCGACTTGAACTCCGGTCCTTCGTCAAACCCAAAATCGTCAAGACTGGCTGAGGGTTCCTCCGGCAAGATGTAGGCGTTCAGTAACAACCGTTTTTTGACCGAGGAGATTTTTCCTGTAGGAGGAAGACGAGGACGGATGTTGCGCTGCTTCTGGGGTAAGTCTTCGTCCTCCAACAAATACAATTTGTTGGGCGGAGGCAACTCGATGCTCTCGCCATTGCGCTTTTGCTGCTTGACGTAGTGCGCCTCGGTGCGCTTGACCAAGTCGTTGTAGAATGGCTGCAACAAGCCAATTTGGTTTTGGACGTCAGCCGCCGTCAACTTGGGCGTGGCAAGATCGCGTAAGTCCTCATACTTTGTTGCTTTAGTGGTAGAGTCAGCGCTAGTGAGCGACGACTGGAGCCGCGAGTGCAACAAGTTGATGGGAATGGACGAAGTGAGCATTTTGAACTCCTTGTCGAGCCCCAACTCCTTGAATCCGAAGAAGTCGTCTCCAAGGTCGCCGGTGAAGTCGCCGGTGGTGAACTGCTCGCTGTTATCCTCGAAATTCTTCTCGTTGAAGCTCTCCAAAGATGGGCGAAGCAAGTCCCGCAAGAAGCCAGAGAGCTTTGTGCGGAGGTCCTGAAGCTTCTTCTGGTGCTTCATTGCACGTTCCTGGACAAAGGTGAACAAGTCGTCCGGCTTGTCGACTCCGTTTTCGAGCAACGAGAGCAACACGATCTCCTTGGTGTCGAGTCGGTTGCTGCTGTGCGACTCGCAGTGGCTTTTGATGGTGCGGGCCAAATTCAGCAAGTATTTTTCCGCCACCTGGGTGAGCGTGTTGATGGCAAACGGCCCGGTGGTTTCGAAGCCGGTGTGCATCACCACTTTGGCCACACTGCGGCGAAGTGCCGCGTACTGGGTGCCCGCAGCGTACATGTCATGGTTGGGCAACCGCGACACGGGGTCCACGTCCACCTCGCGGAGATACTCGATCTCCGGCTGCCGCATCTGGGTGCGATGCACGTACGCCTGAGTCTGCATCTGGCGGATCAACGAGATCTTAAAGCAGATCTTGCGGATCTCCTGGATCTCGGTGATGTTGTCGCGGTAGAGTTTGTTGAGGCCGGAGTCCGGCGGGAGCACGAGCGAGGACGGAAGCTGGAGGGCCGAGTCCGGATGCTGCAGAATGGCCTCTGCCATGTCGTTTTCGAACCTCTCCTGCGCCAAGTCGTCCGACCCCGCGTATGCGAGGCCCGGAACGCCACCCACAATGTCGTACTCAAGCAAATACGGCTCGTCCGAGTCAAGCAACTGGTTGCCCTTCGACACCACCTCCTTGAACTGCAAGAACTGGTTGAAGTTCTTCATCTTGCCCGACTCGCGCAAGAGCGCGTCCGCGTCCATCTTTAAGCGGCCCGCCTCGTCGAACAACGCAGCGCGGCTGGCGCAGTAGCTGGCCCGCGACGTGGCCGTCACCGTTTTCCACGCAATCAACTCCGGGTCCTGGTCCTCGTCCTCCTCGGCGTCCCGCATCTCTGTGTCCACATCGTCGCCCTCGTCTTCGTCGTCGTCGCCGTCGTCGGGCGCCACTGCTTTTTCTTCGGGCGCGGCCTGCGCGGCGGGAGCATCCAGCGGCTCCTCGGCCACGTGGTCTACCGCCTCCTGCTTCACCTCTTCCTCGGCACGGCGCATGCGGCCCTTCTTGGCGCCCTTTTTCCCCGCGGTGGGCGTGGCGGTCTTGTCTTCGGGGTCGTCCTCGTGCTCGAGGTCGGCGCGGTTGCGGATCACGATGTTGGGGATGGCGGGCACGAGCTTCTGCGTCCGCTTCTGCATCGCCAAGGCGTGCGCGCGCAAGTAGTGCTTCGGGTTGGAGTTGTAGGCGAGGCAGTTGTTCCAGATGAGCATCAAGTCGTCGACGAACTCCTGCTTCGAGTTGTACGCCAAGCCCTTCAAGTTCTTCATCACCGTGTTCAAGTCCATGGGCTTCTGGATGATGAGCCCGTAGTTGGGCGCCTCGCGCTTCGACACCTTGTTGAGGAACGGCGTCAGGTGCTCGGTGTAGCCCCGGAGGTCCAAGAGCACCTTCTCGCACGCGTCGTACAACTCCTCCTGACCCACGCGCTCGTCGTTGGCCCACTTGCCGCGGTTCTTGCGCACGTCCATGAACAACGTGCGCAACTCCAAGTCGTTCAACGCAATGTCGTCGCGCCGCTCCTGGATCGTGTGGAGCAAGTGTTTGAGCGAGTGCGACACCACGCCCAAGTTGATGGGCACGTCGGCGTTCTCCGACACCTTGGGGTTCTCGAACTGCTTGTCCGACTTGTCGAGCTTCCGCTTCTTGAGGAGCGTCTCGCGGTCGTACTCGAAGTTGTGGTACACCTGGCTGAACCGCTTGATCATCGCGTCCTGCTCCTCCAACGCCTCCGCCGTGGTCTCCTGGTTCTCCTCCTCGCTGCTTTTCGCGCCCCGCTTGCCGAATACCGCCCGCGCAATCTCCAACACCGCCTGGCCCTCGCCGTTGTACTCAAGCCCGTTTTGCACTGCAACCGGCGCCTGCCCGGGCGCACCGGCGCCCTCCTCCTCTTCGTCGTAGTCGTCCTCCTCATCGCGCACTGCGGCCTCCACAGGCTCGGCCGCCGCCGGTAGCTGCTCCAACATCCCAATCACCTCATGTTCGGGCGAAGCTTCCTTGGCGTCGCTCTTGTCGTAGTAGAAGTTGATGGCTTTCTCCCAAAGCAAGTACCGGATCTGGAGCGCCAACAGCGTGACGGGAGCCGTTCCTTCCGCCATCTCGTCGTCTTTTTCTGAGGCGTCGTCTGGCGCGATGGACAAGCAGCAGTTTCCGTCGAGAAACTGGCGCCAGAGCTCGTAATTATCTCGCTCGAGAATCGCATGGAGGATGTGGCGCTGCTCCACGGTGAGGTAGTGGTCGAAAAACTTTTCCTTTTCTAGCTGCTTGGCCATTTCGAAGAGGCCTCGCGCGTCGTTGAGCTGGAACGTGCTAAGCTGGTCCATGGCAAGCGAGCGAGTGCTTTTGGGCTAGATGCGTTATGGGCGGAAATGCTCTTTCTCTTTTCGGACAAAGTGCTCGTCCTCGGTTTTTGTAAGGGTCGCCAGATCGCAGTGGCAGAATCGCTCGTTAGCAGGCCGCTGGTTTCGCGATAGTCTGGTGGTACTGAGTATGTATACATCCACAAGCATTCTCATGTGCAGGCAGTATCTCTAGCGGAGGTGGTTGATGGAGACAGGCAGGGTGGGCCGACCGGTTGTTGTCGCTGTGGTACTTGGTGCTCAAAAAGGGAATGTGTGGCTGGTAAAAAGCAGTATACGGGTAGAGAGTGGGGTGGTTGCGTGCCAGAGGGGGGTGTGTACGTTGAAGTCGAGAGTGTAGGTGGGTGAGGATATGTTGAGAGCGGACAGACATTGCAACTGCATGAGGTCGAGCTATCTTGTACAGTTTGTTCGTCATTGATTAAAGCGGGAGTGACCAAATGATCAAGTCGTTTGTTTCAGTGAAGTGTTTCAAGGATTCATGTGTTTCTGTGAGGTGTTTCCAGTGGATCGAGTCAAGGTAGATGGAGCGCAACGGCTTTCATTCGCACGCTATCTCGCTGATGGAACTAAAACAGAATGACCGCTCAATTGGGTGCGTGGTCATTGTGCGATGGGCGAACGGCACCCATATCTAACTACACCAATTAATGCAATTGTACATTAAGCTATGTATACTCAAGGCAACCTCTAGACAGCGTACTTCTTGGTCCATTCTCTGGCGGTGGCCTCGTACTTAGGTCTATCCAGCTTGTACATGTGGGCGATCTCGGGCACCAAGGGGTCGTCGGGGTTGGCGTCGGTCAACAAAGAGCAGATGGACAAAAGCACCTTGGAGATGGTGAGAGCTGGCGACCATTGTTCCTTCAAGATATCTAGACAGATGGAGCCGGTACCATTGATATTGGGGTGGTAGATCTTGGTGGTGAAGTTGATCTTAGGAGGCTTGAACGGGTAGTCGGTGGGGAAGTGGATCGAGAGAAAGAAGACACCACCGGCGTATGGCGAGTCTGGGGGACCCATGATGGATGCTTGCCAGTGGTACAAGTCGTCGCCCACTGGGCCAGCGGAGCAGGACGAGGGTGGATCTCTGGTGGTTAGTAGTGCACGTGAAAACTGACGGCGGCGAGCGGAAAGGGGCGACCGCAAACAGGCGCAACACCAGGGTTGGGTGTTTCCGGTACAGGCAGCTGGATGCGGCTGCAAGGACTTTTGAGAGCGGATTGGCGGCGGGTGGAGTCTCCAAAGGGTCGAGGATTGTTGCCGTGAAACACGAAACAAAACGGCGGCTAAGGAGACACCGCATAAGCGCTGACACAAAGACAAAAGCTACCGAGCCGAAGAATAGGAGATCACATACCTTCCCAAGTCGAGTAATTCCTTATTGATACGCTTTAAAGACATGATTTGATTTGTTAGTAGTAAAAAGAGTCGGGTGAGGAGCGAAAAAAACCGCTTGTCGCCGTGACTTCTTGTCCGGGCAAATCTCCTGCACAAAGCCAGTGCGGTTCCAGTGGCTTCTACCGCACATGACCCAAATGTCGCTGCGCCATATCGTATTGCACTGGCGTTGGTGAAGCTGGGCAAGGGACGGTATGTTTTAGGTAAGGCAATCAGGTATCTTTATGCGAAATTCTGGCCTGAACAGGATTTTTCGACATTTTGTCTCATTTGGAATTGCGGAGCGTGACATGTCGCAAGCCGCGAGAGCAAGGGAGACACAAACCATCCGTTACTAGCTGAAGCGAGTGAAGCATATACCATACGTCGGAAATCATACTCCTTGGTCAATCAATCCACTTGTCATTATTACAGACAAAAAAAAGAAATGGGACGTCCTACTTAAGCTCCTTACAGTCCGAGAGAAGTGCGCTCGGGCTTCCCGAAGCTCAGCACGCACCAGGGACATTATCAGTTAAACACTCAAAAAAGCTTGCGAGGAAGTTGGGCTTGTTGAACCACACGGAACCAACGCTATCGTCGTGCGAGCAATCAGTGGCGCATGTGCAGTCCGATAGTCAAGCTACAAGAATGATAACCCATTTACACTCCCGTGTTTCTTTGGGCACGCATGGGGTCACATCCAGATCACCACCAGCAGAGTTCACGAAACCCAAGTATATTCTTTGACTGCGATATTTGCACAAACCCTTCCGCACAGGGAAGGCGATGTATACCATGTGATCTGGAATGGCCGGTAACGGCCTCATTTTACCGGAGTGCACACAGGGCCGAGGCACCAGACTAACGGCATCGGGTGCGACACTATCACTTACGAACGTATTCCTGCAACGAGCCAAGCCAAAAGTGTCACCGTTCCCGAAGTGGAAGAAGCTCAGTGACCGATATTGACGACTCTACCAGACAGTCCCAGAACCCCACCTGGCCTCACGCCACCAGTAGAATATCCACATATCCTGCATACGCACCGGCCAATATCTCTCGCTGCTCTTCAAGTCTTCTTCCCCATGTTCACCACACTCAAGTTGGCGGATATGGAGCCGGGGTCCCGGCCTGACGATCCTGACTCCAAGAAGGAAACAGAAATGCCCCTTTCAGGCCACAAACAGCCGGCCCCTCCACTACAGCCCCGGCAACGGCTGAAGTCCAAACTTGGGTGCCTCACGTGCAAGGCCCGGAGGAAAAAGTGTGACGAGACCCGTCCCGTGTGCTTTGACTGCCTGAGATTTAAGAAAGAGTGTGTTTGGATCGAAAAGGACATGTCTCTGCGCGAGATCCGCCGGCTCAGGTCTGAAGTAACGCAGAAGGTCAAGATGACCCAGATGCGCACTCGCCGGCCCAACAAGAAGAGGGCCCCAGAACAGGAAAATGTGCCGGACCATCCGAATATCCCATTTGAGGGGACCGAATCAAGCACTATGCCGTTAAAGCAGCCACAGGCAGCCCAGCAGGCCGAGGTGCCGCAAGCCAAAATTGGAAAGCCAGACCAACAGCCCACTTTATCCCAGCACGGTACCGCGCAACCAAATTTGCTAGCGAAACAGGAGGCTTCGGCTCCCAAACCAAAGCTGGACTTGCCTCTGCTGCTTTTCGGCTCGCTACTGGTGTCGCCAGCGCTTTCGGCCTACGACAGCATTGCCCACTGCGAGGAACCAAGGCCATTGCTCACGTTTTTGAAAGACCTCAGTCTGTTCCACCAGGAGCGCGAGCACAGTGATGATACGGCTCATGAAGGCCGGGGTCAAGAGGTGATGCAGATTGAGCCGCTTGACGATGAGGGCGGGTTTGTGCTTTCGAGCGCCGCGTCGCCCGCGTTCAACGTGCCAAATTTCATGGAGAATATTCATTTGCTCAAGCAGGCGTCGCCGCAGAATCTAAATAGCCTAGCGTCCAGCTTCAACGCGGCATTTTCACCCCGGCCTCAGGTGAACCTATCGATCTTGCCCGACTTGAACGAGACCGGGCAGTTCTTGTACAGCTACTACGTGAACACACTTTCTGCCAAGGTGTGCATTGCACCAAGCAGCCAGGACCACTCAAACTCATACCAGAAGGTCTTTCTACCGCTTGCACACAAGGATAACGGCGTTCTCTACGGAATTTTGGCCTGGGCCGGGTTCCACTTGGGAGGGAAATGGCTCACCGAGGGTTCCAAGTATGCGGAGTTGGCAGTCAAGCTCCTCACGCGGGACGTGGATTTCTTGAGCAACTCGCACATCGCCAACGACAGACGCACCATCCTCAATAAAATGGCCACTATTCTCATTCTCTGCGGCGCCGAAATCTGCCGCGGCGACGTGAAATACTGGTCGGTGTACTTGAACTGGGGCTGGAAGCTTCTAAGAGACAATGGTGGAATTTTGAACTTCGATAACAACAAGGAGGAGCACTGGCTCATATCGAACTTTGCGTACCACGATCTCTTGGCGAGCTCTGCTTCGGAGCGAGGCACCTATTTCCCCGTTGATACCTACAACACAATCTTCGCCGATGCTGAAGGTGTGTCGCGAGGGCTGTTGGATCCTTTGCTTGGCGTGTGCAAGTCGTTGTTCAAGATGATTGGCGAAATCAGCTCGCTATCGTACGAGAGCAAAATCGCTCTCGACAACTACTACCACCGCTCGCGAGAAACGCACCTCGAGACGGGCAACTTATCGCGGGAAAATGTGGCGCAGTCGCCGGACGGGCCGATGCACTATTTCGCCAGCGAATCGGAGACCAGTGAACACGGCCAAACCAATCGGTTACTCAGCTCTATCCTTCTGCGAGCCCAAAACCTTAGACAGAGCATCGACAGTGCCAAGCCAGAGATGGCAGAACTCATGGACATGTCGGACGCAGACTTGGAGCTCCAGCTTACGTGTTTCGAGGCGTACCAGTTGAGTGCTACGCTTTACTTGCGGCAGTCGATCATGAAATGCAATCCGTCGGAGCTCGAGTCGCAGATAATCGTCAACGACCTTGTAAAGTGCCTTGAGATTTTATTGGACTCGCCCATGGAGGCCACGTTAGTTTTTCCTGTCTTTATGGCCGGGATCCACCTGGTGACGGAAGTGGACCGCGATGCGATGCGTGGCCGAGTCGACAAGATGATAGCCACTTACGGGCCGTGGAACGTCGTTCGGGTGAGGCACTTGATGGAAAAGGTGTGGGAGGCCAATCCTGGCGGCGACCGGGTAGTGGACTGGCACGCTATTCTCAAGTCCCTCGGCTGGGACTTGAATTTCGCTTGATGGATTGATAAGCGATGCCAAGTGCGGCGTGGTTCGTGTAAATTGGTGGTGGAGCGTATCACGCTTTGCGGAAGCTGAAGCTTCAATATCTGGGAATTTCGAGAAGGTGGCATTCGGGGCTCGAATAGAATAGTCTTTCAATGCCTCTAAAGTGTCAATTACTGGTCAAACCAACACTATACACCTTGCAATGCCTTAAAAGTATGATCAGTGAGGCACCATTGCCTGAAAGCCTTTGGGCGCTCGCCAATGTCGTGGCAGAGTGCAATGTTGAAAGACCATAAGTTGAATTGCAAGCCGTATTAGTGTATGGCTTGTCATGCTGATACGTCCCGTTCGATTGTCTCTGGTGGCACTGCGCTTTCCCACACCGATGATCGACCAATATCTACTAAAGCAGACCCCAGGCAGGCATGGTATCGCACCCTGCTCTTTGCGCCCGATTTCTCTGGTGTGCGCTTGTCGCACCTCTTTGGTTTTGTAACCACATCTTTCTTCTTCACCATGGCTACCCCTTTCGTTGCTACCCCCGAAAAACCTTCGTTTGTACGTAAACCTGAAGTCAAACATAAGACGGGAGACCATCTTTTGGAATACCCGTTGATTAAAGATTGCCACGACGCCGTAATATTGTCCACCTGTGGAAGACCTGCTAAGGATGCCATGTCTCACATCTACACAAAGACAAAAAACGTCCAGCCGTTCAAGTTTTTTTACGACCACAGTGACAAGTCATGCGACGCGTGCTTGAACCGTGTGGATGCGTTGGTGCCATCGCTCAAGACATTGGAGTGCCATGATTTGACTGACCCGATTGTGCGGCCAGTGGAAGCGGCCCACTTGGCGTTCGTCACGTCAGTAGTGCAGCCGGTGCTGCAAAAAACCAACGATGTGCGGTTGGCGGTCAACTCCTACTTGGAAGAAAAGGACAAAACGTCATTTGTCGCATCAGTGGCCCTGCCAGTGTTGAAACCATGCACCACCATGTTGAACTCCGTCAACACCAAGGTCAAGCATATCCACAGCACCAAGGCCAACAAGACGGCGGAGTTCTCTCGCGTCGGCAAGAAGTTCCTGAACTTGCTCAAGATAAAGAAGAAAACCGGTGCGGGCGCAGGCGCCCCGGCGGGATTAATGCCAGAAGAGCAGCCAGAGCACGACGAAGAGGCCGCAGAAGATGAAGCGGCACCGGAAACGGTCCGGGAAGATGCGGCGGTGTCTGCTCGTCATGTGGCTGAGTCTGCTACCATTTGAGCATTTGTCACCTGGTCACCTTAGTTAGCTAATAGGAGAATAGACGAATTAGAGCACACCGAGTTCATTCCTTGTTCACTGCAAAACCAGACAGTGGAAGTCTTTCGGGGGCGGAATCGATTCGCGATGGCGACTTGAGCGCAGTTGCACCGCTGGAAGGAACACATATACCGGCTGAATATGTCTATGTATCTTCATCGTGATTGGAAGCGATCCAGTATAGCTGCATTATTTACGGAAGCCTGAATCTAACTCATGGCAGAAGACGGCAATGAACCAAGACACTACACAATTCTCGACTTTTTATCTGATAACATGCTATACAATATGTGGTGATTGCAGGTATTTTAGAATGGCGTGGCCAAAACTAATCCTTAGACTTCTTCTTCTTTTTCTTTGGGGCTTCCTCATCCTCGGCCTTTCTCTTCTTCTCCTTTTTCTCCTTCTTTTCCTTCTTCTCCTTCTTCTCCTTCTTTTCCTTCTTCTCCTCCTTGACCTCCTCCTTCTTCTTCTCCTCCTTGACCTCCTCCTTCTTCTTCTCCTTCTTCTCCTTCTTTTCCTTCTTCTCCTTCTTCTCCTTCTTCTCACTCTTCTCCTCAACAATGTCGTCGGCCAAGTCGCCGGCCAAAGCCAAAGCCTCCTTGATGGCATCGGAGTTCTTCATAGGAGCAGCACCAGTGTCGTAGAACTTCAATCTGTCCTCAACCTGCTTCTTCAAAACTTGACCGAAAGCAGTCGAAGGCTCGTCGGAGTAGTTGTCAATTCTGGAAGCAATAGAACACTTGTTGGCCAAGTATCTGGAGATTCTACCCTTGTTCTTGGTGGAAGCCTTGCCAATGAAGGAGGAGTGGTAGATCAAACCGTACTTAGGAGTGTTACCCTTAGTCTTCAAAGCTCTGAACAAAGCCTTCTCGGCACCCAAAATTTGGACGGTGGAAGCGGCCTGCTTGGACAAGTTGGTCAAAGAACCAGCGTGCGAGATCAACCTCGCACCAACAACCTCACCGATCAAGGTGGACAAGTTAGGAGCCACGGTGTTCATCTTATCAGTCAAGTACTGGTACAACTGTTGTCTGTACTCGGAGATGGACACCACTCTCTCGGCAAAAGTGGAAACGTTTTGCATATCTAGTTCAGAGATATCCTGACCCATGGAGATCTTGGCGTTGTCGATGACTCTCTGGGCCACACCAGAGTCGTCATTGAGCAAAGCGGCAATGTCGTGGAGCGACTCGTCGGTCAAGGAAGCCTTGTCCTTGATGAACAAAGACAACTTGGCGAAAGTGTAGTTGTCAGGAACAATCTTGGCCAACTCTGGGAAGTGCCAGCCGTACCACTCCTTAACTCTCATGGAGAAGGTGTTGATATCCTTGTCCAACTGGTCCAAAAGGGCAATGGCCTGGATGATGTGGTTGTCGTTTTTCTGGACGGAGAACTTAACCTTGGCTCTGGAGAAAGCGTGGCCCAAACCCAACTGGGCTCTCTCGATGTCGCCTTCTTGCAACTCCTTCAACAACTTGAAGCCGTGGACACGGATACCTCTCAAGAAGTCTTGCACAACCTCGTTGGCCAAACAGTCAATGTAGGGGAAGGACTCCTTGATGGAAGGACCCAAGTTCTTATCACTGACACCCAAGGTGATCTTCTCCTTCTTGCTGGGCTTTGGCAAGTTCAATTCCAAAACGGACTTGAGGTAGTCGGACACCAAGCCTTCGGAAATGTCGTTGGCGTTCTCCAAAGCCTGCGCAGCTCCCTTGAATGGAGCGAACGACACAAGTTCAATCATCTTGGAGAACTTGCCCAAGTCGTTGGAAGCCTCTTGCACCTCCTTCATTCTGGCGGCAATGTCATCCTGCTGCATGGCAACCTTGAAAATGGCATAGCCGGTAGCCTCTTCGTAGAGGAGGTAGTCGATGGCAGCCATGGTGATAATGAAGATGGTGAAAAGAGAGCAGAAAAAATCTTTGAGGGCATCGCCGTAGGTGCAGAGTGGTGCACACACGACCGCCAAACCACACTTGGTAAATGTCGATGTTGCGGCGGTGGTGAAAGAACTGGGTCCGATATGGCGCTAGCTGCTGGCTCAATGCGCCGGTGTGTTGGTGACGGGTTGGGTCTTATTTTGGTTGCGAGGGTATGCACTACGGGGACAACTGCGGTGGTGTTCGGTAATTCGCACTACACGAAAGTGAGTAGCCCACTGGTAGCACCAGAGTTGTCATTTGCTGTGGATTGAATAATTGGGTCCACGGTGGGTTCGAAAACTACATTGCGGCTTTCATTTTTTGTATCCTCTTTCACTCGGCCACGCGACCAAAAGGTAGCAGATTCAGATAGAGCCAATAAGTGAGATTGCACAGAGATTGCATTGCAGAGATTGCAGATATACACATAGAAAGATTAAAAACACACAGATCGTAGATGGCAGATCGTAGATGGCAGATTGTAGATGGCAGACAGACAGGTCGAAGATAGACAGGGCGACAGATGACAGAGCGACGGATGACAGATAGACGGATGACAGATACCGCAAGAGACCGTGGCCATCTGACCTGCAGACACCCCACATCGACCCGTCAGAACCGCAGTCCACGAGGCATAAAAATGTCAGCTCATCACTGCCGCCTCATACATAACCCCAAGTCTCCAAACCTTAAGCTTTCAGGCCTCGAGCCAAGCCCCCAAGCCCAAGCCTCAAGCAGCCCATCCAAAGCCTCACTCATGTCAGACGATCGGCGCGGCGTTACTTCCACCCGTGCCTCCCGCCTCTACCGTAGCTCCCGCCTCTACCGTAGCTCCAAGCCTCACCGCCCTACATCTTCCACTACCCAGCATGCTATCCCGGGCTTCACTTTTTGGGCCCGCACTGCGCGTTGCGCCGCGTACCCGCCCCGTGCAGCACATTTTGCCCCGGCGCCACGTCAAAACCCCTACCATCGACTGGAAACCCATCAAGTCGTCTGTCACCAACTTGGCCCGTGCCGAGAACCAGGCCAAGTCCCCGGTGTTCCGCCGCTTCATCTTGGGCCTCATGGTGGCCATGCCTGTGATCAGTTTTGTCTTGGGATGCTGGCAGGTCAAGCGGCTCCGGTGGAAAGTGGACTTGATCAAACGCTCGGAGCACCTTCTCGCCGAACCCCCGTTGGACGGGTTGCCGGCGCAGATCGACCCGCAAGTCATCGGCGACTTCGAGTTCCGCCGCTTCAAGGTGCGCGGCCACTTTGACTACTCGCAGGAGCTCTTCCTCGGGCCCCGCATGCGCAACGGCGAGGTGGGCTATTTGCTTGTGACTCCGTTTGTGCGCGCAGAGGGAAAGCCCATCTTGGTGGAGCGGGGCTGGATCCGCAAGGACCGCGTGGTCCCTGCCACCCGCGACGCCTCGTACTTGGCGCACTTGGCGTTGCCGCAGGGCGAGATTGAGATCGAGGCCATGTTCCGCGTCATGCCCACCAAGTCCGCGTTGCAGTACGAGCACGAGCCGGGAACGCGGTTGTTCCACACGCCGGACGTGCCGGCCATGGCTCGCGAGACGGGCGCGTTGCCCGTGTACGCCCAGATGATCTACCTGTTGCAGGACCACCCCGATTGGGTCGGGCCGGGCGAGAAACCCACAGGATGGAGCTGGTTCGGGAAAGCGCCGCTGCGGGCGGACACCTACCTCCCGGACGCGGGCAGCGACACCACCGTGGCGTGGCAGGAGTTCGAGTTTGTCAACCAGGGCGTGCCGGTGGCGGCCGTGCCGAAGGTGACCTTCACCAACAACCACATGCAATATCTCATCACGTGGTTCGGGGTGTCGTTGGCCAGCACCGTGCTCTTGGGGTGGAGCGTCTACAAGAAGCGCGGCCTGCTGAGTGCCGAGAAGGTGATCGCCGCGAAGCGCAAAGAGATGCAGATGTAGCCGTGCTGGCCGCCGGTGTTTGTACATAGTCTATGGATCAGCCCAACACGCTCGTCGCGCCATAGTAGAACACCAAGAGCATGATGTCGCCCATAAGTATGCTCACTCCGCCCCAGTACACGAGCGCCAAGTCTACCACAGGCTTGTATCGCGCGGCCACCGGCGCCACCGCCGACAACATCGACAATCCCCGGGAGAGAAAGTGGTCCCGCGAAAGCGCCCAGAGCAACTTCTCCTTCGACATGATCAAGTAGTAGCTGGCTATGATCACCACTTCCATCGTGATGAACACCTCGAAGAAGCGCTGCGCCGCGGGCGACACCGCCTGGTGGCGCACGTACGAGTACGACGCCGCACTCATGCCGCCGTTGCTGGCAAAGTAGTGGTACCAGAAGTTTGCCGTGTGCAAAACCATCCGCACAGCCAAAAACCGCGCCTTCCACATCTTCTGCGCGTACAAGCGGTACTGCTCCATTTGCGCCTGGTACAGCATGTGCTCGGGGTTCAGGCCCTGCTGGCCCTCTCCCATTGAGTTCATCATCAGCAGCAACATGCCCAATCCGCCGTCAGCACCAGCTCCAGCTCCGTCCCCGCCTAACATCAGCTGCAACAAGCCCATCCCAGCGCCAGCCCCTGACCCTGAGCTGTCGGCCCCAAAAATTTGCTGTAACATTTCGGCCTCTCCACCGCCGCCTGCACCACCAAACATTTGCCGGAACATGTCAGCCTCGGCACCGGCGCCCGCCCCGGGTGTGTTTCCAGCGCCCGCACGAGGTGCATTACCAGCGCCTGCACCGCCAAGGATATTTTGCATCAATGCTTCAAAGTCTGGGGCTCCCTCTCTATCCACACCAGCCGACCCAGCTGCATTGCCAGCACCGCCTCTGGTGTCAACATTAGCGCCTGCAACGGAGGAGTTACTGGCGCCAGCCGCGGATGCACCAGCACCGCTGCTGGCATTAGCTCCCGCTGTATTCTCAGCCCATGTTCCTCCAACCCTGTTCTGAAACATTGTATCGTAATCCAGGGCTCTATTGCCACCCTGTGAAACACTGTCGATATCTGGAACTTCCGGGTCGTCGTGAACCAGAGCGCTGTGTTCCGATGCTGGAGCGTTCGCCGATGCGCCGGTGTTCGTCGCCTCGGGCCTATCGAGAACGGACTCGACTCGTTGCGTCTTCACAGACGAGCCTTGGGTCAAAATGGAGTTAAGGCGGTTGGTGGCGTTTCCCTCCGCCATTTTAGCTTGCCTTCTTTCACGGAGAAGACGATTTCTCTCTTCAGCAGACAAGGAGGACATGATGCCCGTAGATGAGAGCACCAACAATTCCATTAACCGGCGCGACTAAAGATCACGTGAATTGCGAGCGCGCGGCACGTGCCGCTTCTGGTATATTCGCACCCTAAGCTTCTTGTCCCCGCTTTATCGCTAGCGCTTTCATGTCTCCCTTGTGTTACCAGGAACAACTTCGGCGGCAGAAAATTGTCAATCTGATGGAAAATGAAGATTATTTGTTAGTAATGGCGAGCCAACAGCAAAAATCAGTTCAGCAGGTCAAATATGAACTCCTCCAACTGCTCATCCAAGGAACGCGGAGCAACAAAAACATACATCAATAAATGGAGCATGCTAGTATGTATTGTAGAGATAGGGTCTTCTATCGAAAAGGGGGCCGCGACGCTGAGCGCCTTGGTGCGGGCGCGAAACGTGACCGCTTATCGCCTGGCCTCCGCGTGTTGATGGTATTTGTCTTGTCAAAGAGGCCACGCATGTACCTTGGCGGCTGATCAAGATTGGGCCCTCCAGAATCTTTCTGTAGGTTGCGCGATGCAACGGGGCCCCGCGCAGCGCGTGGGAGCGGAGGCTTTCGGCTGACCCCCGCAGGTGTTTCTATAAACGAGTCCGTAGTGGAAAATGTGTCGTCCTGGGCAACATTTACCTTGCGCGAACGAGCAGGTGGATGTGCACTAGTACTAAGGGGCAACCGTGTTCGGCGGTCCGGCAATTTGCGTGCAAGGGTCTCATTGCGAAGAGCCAACCTCTTTTGTTCGGCTGTTCTGGATGCTATCTGCTCTTGAAGAGCCTTATTGGCATCTCGGGCCAGCTGAATCCGATCCTGGAGTTCCCTGACGCGATCTTGAGCCCGTTGCACCTTGTCTATGCTTTCGAACGCGACCTGCGTCGGGCATCCCGGGAAGTTATTGCAGAACATGGTCATCAATAAGCCGTACAAGAAGGCAGCAAAAGGCTCATTGAAGCGTTGGTTCACTGATATGTGCATGTCGGCCAACTTGGCCATGTTTGTTTCTAGCTGCCCCACCGCATCTGCCACGGCTTCGAGCCGTTCTATGTTTTCATTTGATTCGAGGGGTAAACTATCTTCAGGATAGTGAACTTGTGGCAGTTGGGGTAAGACATTGAAGATCCCCGAAGATCGGTGCAGCTTACGCCTTGACTCTCTGCCACTTAGGAATGTGTTCGACATGGCGTGGAAAAGAAGCGTGTTTGTGGTTTTGTATACTGTACTAGCCAGAAGTAAACAAGCCATCCACGCGCGAAAACTTATCCTTTTATATGTGCACTCTACTGACGCGGCTGTTAAAATAATCGCAGCTAAACTGACTGAAGTTAAGACTAAATCTGCTCACCCAGCAAAGGAAAAATTGGCGGTTTTTGATTTTCTTCCAGACAATCTCTCAAGATGATCAGAGGGTAAGATGATTTGAGAACGTCATGTGTAGTTGCCCTTGAAGTCACATTCGCATTACAGTATATCGATCGTCTTGATACTCGAGTACTCCACATTAGTAGATAGTTACGAACTTTGAACTTTCTCACTTACTTTCAGCTATAGCACAAATAATTGCAATCGAGAAGCGACTTTATTTATCGTCCTCTCCGATGATTTGCGTCCAAGTCTTTCCCTCTTTTTGCAATAACACAGCCAACTCGTCTCTGATCTTAGCTGGTAACCCAGGACCCTTGTATGCGAAGGCAGTGTATAACTCCACAAACGTTGCACCAGCCTTACCGAATTCCAAGACATCCTTACCGCTTGAAATACCACCGCATCCCACTAAAACCAAATCAGAGTCTTTCGTGTACTTTCTCAAGTGCCGCAAGGCTTGCAACGACAAAGGCTTCAAGGGCTTGCCAGATAAACCTCCGGTTTGAGCAACGAGGGCCTGGTCAGTGGTCAACAAGCCCTTGGGTCTTTGAATGGTGGTGTTGGAAATGATGATACCATCGACCTTGGCCAGTTTGGCAGAATTGGCAATCGACTCGATTTCCGGCTCAGTCAAATCTGGCGCAACCTTGACCATCACCGGTGGTTTTTTACCAAGCTTGTTGGCGCCCAACTTCTCCTTTTCGCTAACAACCGCAGTCAATAAATTAGTGAGTTTCAGTTCACTTTGCAAGTCACGCAAGCCTGGGGTATTAGGAGAGGAGACATTGACAACCAAAACGTCGGCGTATGGACCAAGGCGTTGCACACCTTTCACATAGTCCTCGACTTCGTCTCCGGTCTTATTTTTTCCGAGGTTGATAGCCAAGAGCTTTCCGTCACGAAAAGAGTTTGCATGAGGCTCGGAGGCGCCCCTGATTTTGGCAGAGAGTCTCTTGGCCAAGGTGGCTACCACACTGAAATGTCCAGTAGAATTAAAACCATATCTGTTAATCACCGCGTCATCACGAGGCAACCGGAAAAACCGTGGTTGTGGATTTCCCGGTTGAGCTTCCGGAGTAATGGATCCAATCTCCACATAAGAAAACCCAGTGTCAAACAAAGAGTCGATAGCCTCGCCATCCTTGTCCAAACCGGCAGCAAGACCGATTGGATGGTTCAAGCGAGTTCCAAAAACGTCCACCCCGAGGAGAGGAGAAAGCTCGGTCTCCATACGAAGATCTTTTGACCTCAAGCTGGGGGCAACGCCATACTTCATGAGTTTGATGCCTAAGATATGGCCAGTCTCAGCATCAGTGAAAGTTCTAATGAGGGGACAAAGAACGTACTCGTGGAAGCCAGCTCTTGCGTCAAATGCGTAGTAAGCGAACGCAGAAAAAGCAACAGCTCCTGTAGCATAAGCCACTGGCCCATGAGTGAAACTGGACTTGAGAACCCTGGGGGTACCTCCTGAGCGAAAGAACGATCTCATTTTCGATTAAAAAGCTGGAGAAAACAGAACGAATCTCATTTGATATGAGACTTCTTCTATACACGAACCACAGTGCAGGTGATGCAATGCGTTAAGGCCGGCTGCAAATACGACGATGGAAACGAAAGACCGCATCTTGGTTATATTCGGATAAACGAGATGACTGAATCTTCATTTCACAAGTCATCCATGCCATTGCATGACCTTTTTGAACGTTGTGCCATAATTCTCTTGCTTTACAGTAAACCTGCGACTTGGTATTGTGTGACGATACTTGAAAACGCCAAGTTGACGGCAGTGAAACTGACAAAACTTGGTTTTCGAATATTACTGGAAAATTGTTTAAGCTGCTGAATTGAAATATCTCGTGGAAAATTACTTGTGGCACCCACCATCAACCGTGCTGTTGTTCAGCTGACGAAGGAATAAAAGAAAAAACACTTATTATAAAACAGACCAACCATCTCCATCAATAGCTTTCTAGCTTCTCGACTGTCGAAAGAACAAGGTCAATTATGTTTTCTGGGTTGGTCTTCTGATCGGGGCTCATGGTGGGGGCCCGATAATTAAATCAGTGTGCCGCTTCGCGGAATCGCACCTACTCCATCAATACGGCACAAAGCATCTCATCGCAAATTTTCAACTCCACCTCTTTCAACAAAACCACAATGTCCAAGTACGAGAGGGAAAAGGAGAAGTATTCGGGCAAGGTGGCAAAGTCTAAACCTGGCTATGGTCGCAGCCAGACCAAAAAAGTGGATGAGCAGTACAAGCAGTTTGTGAAAGAGGCCGAAGCCACGGATATGTTGCACCAAGAAGAAACCGGTTTCTTGGAGGCCGAAGGGCCCATGGAGAAGACATTCAAGTTCAAGCAAGACGACATTGTTGAAGCGGTCGACCAAGCCACGTCGAACAAGAAGATCGACTTACAACTCACGGAGCTCGGACCATACAACGTGGACTTTTCGCGTAATGGACGTAAGATGTTGATCGCCGGGCGTAAGGGTCACGTTGCATCAATGGACTGGCGCTTGGGCAAATTGGACTGCGAATTGTTTTTGAATGAGACTGTTCATGCTGCCAAGTACTTCCACAGCGACCAGTATTTTGCTGTGGCACAAAAGCAATACGTCTTTGTGTACGACAAATCGGGCATGGAACTCCACCGCTTGAGCCAGCACCCAGACGTGACCAAACTTGAATTCTTGCCATACCATTTCTTGCTCGTCACGGCCGGAAATACCAGCATGGTTAAGTGGCACGACGTGTCTACCGGTGTCTTGATCAACGAGCACAAAACCAAACTAGGCCCCACCCAGGCAATGAAGCAGAATCCATGGAACGCAGTCATCAACTTGGGACACACAAATGGTACGGTTACGATGTGGAGTCCGTCTATGTCCAAGCCATTGGTGAAGTTGCAATCCAACCGTGGCCCAGTCCGTGACTTGGCTATCGACAGGGAAGGCAAGTACATGGCGGTCAGCGGCAGCGACAAATCTCTCAAAATATGGGATTTGCGTATGCTTAAAGATTTGGAAACATACAAAACTAGGACACCAGCGCAATCGTTGGATATCTCCGACACGGGGCTTCTCTCGGTTGGATGGGGCCCTCATGTGAGCGTGTGGAAGGATGCATTCACCAAGCACCAAAGCGAACCATACATGACACATTTGGTGCCAGGAACCAAGGTTGAGCGCACACGCTTTGTGCCCCTTGAGGATGTGTTGGGTCTAGGACACGGTAAAGGTGTGTCGACGATCATCATTCCAGGTGCGGGTGAGGCCAATTACGATGCATTGGAGATCAACCCTTACGAGTCTGGCAAGCAGAGACAAGAGGGAGAAGTGCGCGGATTACTTAATAAGTTGGCGCCTGACATGATTGCATTGGACCCTACATTCGTCGGAATGGTGGACAAGAGGGCGCGCAGCGTGAGGTTGAACAAGCAGGAGCTACTGGAGGTGGAGGCGAAGGAAGCGGCGGAGAAAAACGCCAAGCACGAAGCGCGTCCAGAACTTCTGAGAAATCTGTCGAAGTTGAGACGCTACCTTGCTAAGAGCAAGAACAATGTCATTGATGCACGTAAGATGCGGGCGGAGCGCAACTTGAAGTTGGAACGTGAGCGCAGACAGCGGAAGAGACTCAAGGAGATGGGTGTGCCAGATGAGAAAGACAAGTTGGGCCCCGCATTGGGCCGTTTTGCGTAGTTAAGTGTACATATAGAATGAGCATGGAGTTTTCACGGATAATCCTTCCTTTATTTCCTATTTATTCCTTAAGGCCTGTTACGGCGCCGGACACAGTAAGCGGTCGACTGGCGACTTGATTTCAGACATGGCTAGCGGTTCTAAATGCACGGCGACAGCAGAAAGAACAGGGTGCGACCTCTGCGCCGTTCTGCCATGTCACAACTGGCCATTGTTTAGGCCAATCGGGTGTAGTAGTGAGTGGAGCGTGTGTTGTAGACACAGATTAGGCGAGTTCGAGCGGGGAAACTTGGCCAGGGCGAGCCTGAAAATTGCGGCGATATGCCACTCAAGCCGTCCTGGGTCATCCAGTCCTCAGCAGATACTGGATTATCCCATACCGTGGCACGCATTGAGGACTCATGGCCCTCTAGGCCTACAGCGCAGGCGTCTAATGGCTTGGAGCAAGCAGAAAACCAGAGTAATCCACGGTGATCAAGTCACCGAACACGGAGGTCTCACTTGTGCCAAGCGCCTTGACCACGTCCAAGGCCGGGCCGAACTTGCCGCCCAGAACTTCATCGTGCTTCTCCAAGCGGCGCTGCAAGTCTAGCTCGGCGGCAGCACGCGCGGCCGAAACCCGTTCGGCGTCCAAGACCATCACCCACAGAGTGGCAAGCTGCTCGTAGGCCACAGCGCGGGTATACTGGAACTCGGCGTTGGCAAAGTTTGGAAGCTCGTGGATCATGTCGGTGATGGCGTCAAGCACAGTGCATGCGCTCACGACCTCCACCTCGATCGGAGGGAGCATGTCTAAGATAAAGTCGGAGAGACACGACAACAACTCGGCCAAGTACGGCTTGACGCGAGTGTACGAGTAGTCCGACGCCGCGTCGACTTTGTAGGGCACGTTTTCCGCAACCGCGGCACACTTGGCCCGCATCAACGCTAGGGACTCCTTGGGGGTGGGTTTTGGAGCCAACTTGGCTATGGTTTGTGCCACCGCAGGATCGCTGGCCACCGCATGCTGCAAAAGCTGTTGCAACAGCTTGTGGTCCAAAGTCTCGATGATTCGGTGCACCGGCAAGCTCTGGCCCACGATGCGGTTGGTTCGGGACCGTTTTTGACGCCCATGGGGTTCAGGCCGTTCGGGGTCGGGTTTTTCCACGGCCCGAGGTGTAGTGCGCTTGCGCAGTTCGGAGATGAGTTTGCGTTTCCGCCCGAGCAGACTGGAGGTCTTTTCGGGTGCTCTCCACTGGAAGGCGGGAGTCGACATGAAAGAAAAGTGGCGGTATGTTACAGGTGAAGGTGGAGTGCAAAGTGCGAAGGAGGGCGAAGTGCGAAGTGCGAAACAAGCTGCGCTGCGACTTGAACCTGTTTGCTCTGAATTCCACACCGGCCTTCCGAATTGACATGTGATCGACTGGACGATGACTGGCTTGTGACGGATTCGCCTAAATTTGCTTTGTGTAGATGTAATTGGGGTCCGATGACTGGATTGCCTATATGTTGGTGCGAGCCTTGGGCATATTTCACGCAGCATACCGCATACCACGAAAGAGCGATTCGGAGTTAGCAGCCCGGCCTTTGGCGACTCACACGGTCTCGTAGACATTAGGAAAATAAACCCAAGTGCCTCGGCTAGGGAATATCGCTTTGCTCCTTGAATCAGGTTGCTTCATTGGGATGTACTAGGTACTTGCCAAGATATTACCAAGGTCTGAATGACGTTTGAGCAAAATTTTCAAGTCGTAAGTCAAGTTAATGAACTGGATTACATTTATTCAAAAGCTCTTCACTAACTCATTTCTGGCCCTGACCATTTCATCCTGTGCACCTTGGCAACATCTGATATAACTACATACAAGCATCCAAATAGCATGACTTGAACTAGAGTAAATATCACTGAGACTTCGTATCATAATTGAGCTTGTGATAACATCGCTTGACCTTCAGACGGTTGAACTTGAGATGAAATCACCTGAACTTGAGATGAAGTCACCTGAACTTGAGATGAAGTCACCTGAACTTGAGATGAAGTCACCTGAAAATAAGACGATATCACTTTAATTGATAATGATTTCAATCAAACTCGAGGTAATACCACTACACTTGAAATAATGTCATTTGAACTTATAGCTAGATGAAATCTATTATGGCTATTTCCGGAGATACGCACGGCTTTTGCTATTCCTAAAACCTAGCACCCCTCTGTTTTCCTTCTACATGGACAAATATAAGAAGGATGTGCTACTCGCAATTCGCATAAAAGCTTCCATTTCCGTTAACTCAGTATTTGCTCCTGCAAGCCTAGGGCATTCATCTCATTCGGTGGCATTGTTTGGCTTCTCGGAACGATCCACGCTCCTCACCACACCAACAGTGAAGCTTGATGACGGGCCAGAGAAAGAAACGGCATTTCCCCACCCCAACAGCGAGAAGGCGTGCTTAGTAGTAGTCGTTGCTCTCAAACTCAGAGTCGGAGAGGCTGGACAAATCGTCGTCCTCGCTGTCCATGTCGTAGTCGGCCTCGTTGAAGCCCTTGTAGCGGTTGCGCTTCAACTCGACTTCGTCGTCTGGGCCCTTGTCTTCCTCGTCGGTGATGTCATCCTTGTCGTCGTCCGAGGCGACGTCGTCCTGCTCCTCCTTCTCCTCCAACTCGATCTTCAACTCGTGGATAATGTCGAAGCACTCGGCCAAAAGTGCAGTCAACGTGCCCTGCCCCTCCGGCACCTGCCCGTTGACGACAAACTTGCCGTCCTGCCTTAGGTTGTCTAACAGCGCGAGCTTGAACTGGAATGGATACAACTCGCGCAAGTTGTTCAAGCCGTCCACACGCTTGATCTCCAACAAGCACCGGCGCACGGTGGACAACTGGTTGTGGATGGGCTGCAACGACTCCAGCACCGGCTCCAGGCTTTCCAAGAGCTTGTAGATGAGCGAGTAGCACCGGCGCAAGAGGTACAACAGGAGAAGCTGGACCCGGCGGATCTTCTTGGCCGCGTCCGCGCTGCAGTCCGCGAGCAGCCCATTCAACGCCACCCGGCGCTCGTCGAGCAGCTTCAACAGCTTTTGGTACGTGTACAAGTCGGTTTCACGCAACGTCCACCTCCGGGTCACGAGGAGCTTTTCCAAGGTGCGCTTCAACGCAAGCAACTCGTCGTAAACCTCGCGGAAGCTGTCCAACACCTCGGCCTCGGTGTCCAGCATGTCTAGCGTGAGCGTCGCAAGCGCTGCAGCCACACCGCCGTGCTGGATGTCCAAGTCGTTGAGAAGGTTATTGCAGTCGTCGTAAAGGCCGTCTAGGACCATCTGCGCACGCTCGCGCTCCTTTTCGGATGCCGCGGAGCGGAACTTGCCCGACTCGTCGCGCAAAGCGCCGATCTGGCGCAACTGCGCCTTGAGCTCGCTGAGCTTGGGGGCCACGCCACTGGCGCCGTCTTGCAACGTCACGTAGTTGAGCAAGGCCTGGCGTGTGTGGATGAGCTGCGTGTAGGCGTCGTCCAAGTCGCGCGGCATCTGGTCAAACGTGTCCTGCAACTCCTGGTATGCCGCCTGGCACCGGCTCCACTTGGTGCGCAACAACAAGCTTTCCTCGGCCTTGTGGTTGCGGGGCACGTCGCTGTCGCTGTCGTCCTCGTCGTCGTCCGCGTCAATGATGGCACGGATTTCTCCCAACCGCTGGCCAATGGGTCGCAAGTCGTCCACCAGGTACACCTGGCACTCCTTGAGGTGGGTCAACAATTTGTAGACGGTGGAGAGCGACAGGTACGTGGCCGGGGCAAACTTGGTGAGGCCACACGTGACAAACGAGAGCAGGAGAAGCTGCCACACGTCTTCAATCACCAGGTCCGTGGGCGTGGGCAAGCTGAGGGTCATGCCCTTGAGTTCCTCGTCCTTGCGCACCACCAGCAACTCGTGCACCTGCTCCAAGAACTGCTCGTAGAGCGCATGCACTTGCTTGGAGCTCAAGTATTTGGTGCGGTTGTTTTTCAACTCCGAGAGGGTGGTATAGAGGTCCGCCAAAGCCGCGTGGACCGTTTTCTCATAGGTGGGGACGGTCTTCATGGGGATCTTTCTGGTGCTGACGTGATATGCAGAGCGGGTATGAATCGAGGCGAGATGGCGTATGTGGGATGCGCCAGAGTGGTGTGGGACGGGCTGGCGCGGATGAAGCGATAGGGTGGTATGTGGGGATGGTTGGTGATTGTGCCGGGCTGCCCCGGAAGGCCACACCCGTACCTCCCATTTATCGGGGCCCAGGCCCGGTTGCGGCCATGGCACCGGGCGGACGGCAATGGTGTGGGCGCTGCGGATGGCGGCTGCTGTGAATGAGAGGGCGTCAGAGTTAGGGGCGTCAGAGAGGGCGTCAGAGGTGTCGGGTGGGGTTGCAGCACATGCTGGCAATCACTGCTAATTACGGGTGTACTGATGTCCTGATCACTGGGGTGCCAATCACTGGTGTACGGATGTATTGATTGACTACGGGTGTTGTGGGTATTGATTACTGCTGCTGGTGCTGTGGTGTCTTGATGCTGATGGATTACTGATGGACTGCCGAACTACTATGGACACGGCAAAATTTTCGCTACTAAAATGGAGTGCTTACTTGAGCGCGTATGGTGTATTAGGCGTTGTATCGCGCCGAACTCAGTCGGTCAAGCGTCGACTTTTCTGAGTGGCAGATGTAGTGGACTTTTCTGAGTGGCAAATGTAGTGGACTTTTCTGAGTGGCAAATGTAGTGGGCGTTGGCCGTATCGGCTCGTAGCGGCTTACCGTCACATTCTGGCGCCCGGGGCAACAGGACCAGCCTGGCCCTCGCGTACCGCATCAAGATCACATCTCGTTGCGCCTACAGTAGACAAGCCCGTGCTTCCCATATCCGCGTTCATTACATATATACCCAGGCCTACGGATTGGCCACCGCCAAAATCTTTCGCGAGTAGTCCGTCTCGTCCGCCAACAGCCCGTCCAGGATGCGTCGCCGACCCATCATGGCTGGATTGAGCCGCGGGTCCGAGAGCGGCGCGGCCGTCATGTTGCTGGCACGCTTGTCTGTGAACGGGTCGGAGAACGGGTTGGCCAAAGGCATGTCGAATGCCGGGTGGGGTTGCGTGGCGCCGCCGCCGCTGCCTGGGCTCTTCTCGTACAACTCCTCTTCGTGGTCGTCGTCCGAACCGCGCCGGCGCATCACGAAAAACACCGCCACGGCTATGAGTGCTGCGGCCACCACGCCGCCAGCCACACCGCCGGCGATGGCGCCGGTGTTGGTGGACTTTTTGGACCCGCCGGACGAGGACGAGCTGGACGCAGACGCCGTGGCGGACGAAGAGACCGTGGCGGACGCTGTTTTCGTCACAGTGGACATGGCCGACGACGACAGCACGGATGTAGCGGACGTCAGGGTCTCGGAAGACGACGACGTTGCCAGAGAGGAGGAGCTGGAGCTGGAGCTGGAGCTGGCCGACGACGACGAGGACGACGACGCCGATGAGGATGACGAGGATGACGACGACAGCAGTGCCAACAGCAGTGCCGCCAGCAGCGCCAGCAGCGCCAGCAGCAGCGACGCCGCGGAGCTGGCCGTGCCTTCGCCGGTGAAGACAGTGTACGCACTGGACCCGCCACACGTGTCGTAGCCGTAGCCGTTGCATACAACGTTGCAGTTGGACGAGCTGGTCTCGTCCGTGGGCATCAGCAGGAGGCAGTAGCAGTAGGCGCCATCACGGATGGCCACGTATGGGTAGCTGGAGCCGCACGACTCGGCGCACGCCGACAGCGACTGCCACTTGTTGTATCCCTTGGACACGGACGTGTCGACCGACGAGTAGCAGCCGAGGCCGTCGCTGGCCCGTGCGCCGCCAAGAAGAAGCGCCACCGTGAGGAGGCTGCAAACAGAGGAGAGCATTTGTGATGGTTGGATGCGAGGCGGTCTGGCGTGACCGGAAACCGCGATCAGGTGCAGACGCGGAGTGGCGCTATAGCGTTGCTGTAGCGGGGGGCGCTATAGGGTTGCTTAGCGGAGTGGTGCTGGAGCTGAGGCAGCTGGAGTCACCGTGCTGGTTAGACGAGGTGGAGCGCAGTAGGACCAGATGGCTCAAAGAGTATGTGGGCCGGGGGAATGCAGCGGAGTGGAGATGTGGGCCTCAGTCCTTGGGTCGAGCCGCGAATGAACGAGTGGATGGTGCAAATCGGGAACGGAGGATCCGGCAAAGAGTTGCGCCAGGAAGGGTGGAGTGAGGAAAATCGGGTGGGCTATGGCGCGTGCGAAAAAGAAACGAGGTGCGGTTCGCCTAGCGGAACGAAAACGCCACGCGCCGGGGCCGCGCCTGCAGACACGCGCAGGCAGTGCAGGAGGGTGCCTGGGGCATTCCGTGTTTTTCAGTCTAGGCCAAGTTCCAGGTTTGCACCTGGGGCCGGTTCGCGGTGGGGATGGGCTGCTGGCGGAACCGGAGAGCGGCCTGTGATGGACGGGTCGCAAACCGTGTTCTCGTGTTAGCCACGTGCCGGCCACCCACTGGTTAGTACTCACCTCACGCGGACAAGCTGGGCTGCTCGGAAACTGGACTGTCCATGCGCGCTGGCCTTCCATGCGTCACTGTTGGATGGGTTCACATTAGGGTGCTGGATCAGATCCCTGGAACAATCTCGCATCAAAGGGTTGTGCGCGCTGGGAAAGAGTAGACACGGCCCACGGGTGAGACTACGAGGCACGCCTATCGTAAAACATCCTAGGGTAAAGTTTACATCCTAGGGAAAAGTTTACATCCTGGGAAAAAGTTTACATCCTGGAAAAGTTTACATCCTAGGGAAAAGTTTACTCCTAGGCAAATTCTAAACCAACTCGCCCGATAATGGCTTTTGTACGTAGAGATCGATTGGGGCCTTGGCGCTCTAACAGTTTGTCGGTGTTCATAGTCCCGCACCAATGAGTCTCGCTTCCTACTGAGCGCAAAACTGTCGGATTGGAAGCATATTCTGACCCGACGTCAAGGCATCCGGAAGGATCCAAGGTTAAGCAATACACTGTCTTTACGAACCTAAAAAGTAATAATTGTGCGTTCACTTTCGGGTCTATCTTACATCAAAGATGTAGTTATGAATACCACTAAACATCAATCTAATTTATCGCATTTGATTGTTATTCATGGTTGAAAATACTGCTGCAAAGTATTCCTAGGGTCCAATTCCCTCGACGTTCTAAATGATTTCGAGTTACTTATTCAAAGATTTGTTTAACTAGAACAAATCTTGGAATTGACAGACAATCAGTCAGCGGGTTTGACAATAATCATCCATTAATGGACATATTTATTTGTAACTTGAAAATTGAATCAAGAACAAAAATGATTTGATAAGACGTTCCCACACCATGATGCGCTAGTTGATATGTAAGACAGTAAAGTTAGTTTCCATGAGCGTCGACATCAGCGAATGCATCTATAAATTAAGTTATGCAACGCATCTATAAAATAAGTGATGCAACTTATGGTATAATTATGGAAATGGAAGAATTATGAAACGAACAAACAGTTCTATTAATTTATATTTATTGAGGCTGAGTGATAAGGACCTGCTGTGAGTGGATCAAGCGACGTTAGACAGCTCACTAGACTAACCATACAGCTCACTAGACACACTAGACACGCTGACACACTAGACAAAACATAAATAACCCAGCAACACCCTCGTAGAAAAATGCCCAGTCCATCACCATACCGCCCTCTCGCTACAAAGGCACCCCGTGGCATACGCCGTACCACATGGTCACCAAAAGAACTGTGCGGTTTCTTCAAGCCTTCTCCGGCCCTTACCAGCCTGCCCACCAACACTACATTATGCCGAGAAATTTGCATTATACGCTAGGATTATATGTTACAACGGGCTACTTGCCCACGGTCTTCCAACCGTCCTCCACAGACAAGTCGGCCACCTGCTGCTCGAGGCCAGTTGCCTCTGGAGCAGCCACCTTTTCCTCCTCAACAGTTTCCTCCTCATCGTCAGAAGCGTCCAACGACAACACATCGTACAACGACTTCTGAGGCTTGGCCTGCTCCTTCTCCTCCCCTGGCGCAGCAGCCTTCTTGGCTTTTGGCGCCAAAGTCTGGCCGCGCTTCCAGTCGAACGTCTGCTCGTTCTTCTTGGGTCCGCGAGTGCTCCATTCGCCCTCGGGCTTTCTCTCGCGCGCGGGCAACGGGGCGCCGGATCTGGCCGAACCCCAGTCCAACAGAGGCTCTTCTCTTCTGGGCTTTCTTTCCCGTGGAGGCAATGGGCCGCTGGAGGCCGCGGCGTTCCAGTCCAACTCCGCCTCCTCCCTTCTGGGTCTTCTCTCGCGCGCAGGTAATGGCGCGCCGGACCTGGCCGAGCTCCAGTCCACGTTGACCTCCTCTCTTCTAGGTCTTCTCTCCCTGTCCCTGCCCGTAGGACCGGCGGATCTGGCAGCACCCCAGTCCAAGTCTGGCTGCTCGTCTCTTCTAGGAGCGGAGCCGAGAGGACCGCTTCTTCCTCCACGCCAGTCCAAGTCGAACGCATCGGTCTTTTGTGGCGCAGCGACGTTGACGTAGATCTTTCTGCCGCTGAACTCCGACATGGTCAACTGCAAGGCCTCCTCCAACGCAGCCTTCTCGGTGAACGTAATGAAGGCAAAGCCCTTGGGTCTGCCGCTCATCTGGTCCATTGGCAACTTGACGTCCTCCACAATGTCTCTGGCCTGCAACCTGTCTTCGAAGAAACGCGCCAACGCGTCCTCGCTCACCTCGTAGGGCAAGTTGGCCACACGGGCCTTGAATGGTGGGGCGTCTGGCACTGGGTACTCCTCTCTCTCTCTTCTTGGGTACGCGTCGCTCAGCTCGGTGTGCGAGTACGCCGAAACGGGCGCGGCGGTGCTGCCGACGCCAATGGAGGACATGTCGACCTCCTCGTCGGCCCACGAGCCTCCGATGGATTCGTCGGCCAAAAAGGCGCCCAAGTCCATTTTCTTAACGTTCTTCTTAGGTGCTGGGGGTTAGTGGGGCGGGCAAAGGGCGCGGCGGAACCGGTGAGGCCAGACAGGTCGCGGGCTGTTTCGGGCGCCCGGGGTCGTGAGGGCCGTGGCGGGGTAGGTACGTACGCATGGTTAGTGTTTGATGTGAGAGGAAAAGAATCAGAGGTAAAATTTTTTACCTGCGCGCGCGCGGTGATGGCGCGCACCTACGATATTGCCTGAAGGGCCAATTTACATTAGGGCCACACCGGAGCTCCAGGCAGCGGCAGTGGCGGCTATTGAGGGACAGGCACAGGCGGCTCCAGTGGCGGGGCTAACGGCGGCGCTGGTGTGGTGCGGTTTGCGTAGAGCGCGGGGGTCGGTGCGACCGCCTACCGCATAGGTGCTCGCGTGATCACGCCGACCGCTCCACCATGTCTCTGCGCGTGGCCTCCGACACGTCGATCTCGCCGGGCACAGCGGAAAGGGGGGGCAGAGGTGTGTAGGAATAGGCTGCCGCTCCGCCTGCGTGAGCGGGTGGAGGTGTAGGCGAACAGACCATGTGGTCGGTTTGGGCGAGGTCACTTTGGGGATCACTTTGGGCGGCGTCGCTTTGAGGGGCGGCAGTGTCTGTGAGGTCAGCTGGGGTGGCGGCGGTGTATGTGAGGTCGGTCGCGAGGCCGCTAGTGGGGACGGCGCCAGACCCACTGGCTGCGGCCCCGTTGGATGAGTCCGACGCACTGGCGTCCGACCCCCGGGCCGGCGTCGTCTGCGCCTGGTGCTGCTGGAACAAAAGCACCACCGCCCAGTTGAAGAGGTCCGTGCGCGAGATCCCCATCACGCGCCAGAACACCACGCGCCACGGCAGGCGGTACTTGTCGGCCGCCAACTGGCGCGCGCGCGCCTCGAGGCCGAGGTCTGCGTGCTCCTCGAG
>JAKTTV010000037.1:0-80883 GCA_030581635.1 Clavispora carvajalis | reverse complement strand
TGGTTTCGTGGTCTAGTTGGTCATGGCATCTGCTTAACACGCAGAACGTCCCCAGTTCGATCCTGGGCGAAATCATTCTTTTTGCTTCTTGTCCCGGTGACGGGTTCGATTGTTGGAGCGGCGTTGGTGGCCAGTTAACGTTTGGTGGAGCCGGACGCCCATTTAGGACTCACGCTGCCCTTGGGTTGCCGATACACTGATCGTCGCCAGCCGGTCCGCTTATCGCCACTTAGCGGTCTGCTGTGCCGATCACCACCAAGCCGCCATACAAAACACTACAAGCGGCCCGCTGCCCAATATCGGGAAATGCCGTCTCTCCAACACCACACAACCATTACATCACACTGCCCTTTCGACTCCAACTGCTGCTTTGTAAATAGACTATATACATTACTTTTTGGGCAAGCCCTTCGGACGGTCTCCTCTCAACGACTTCACGTAGTTGGTGGCCGCCTTCACGTCCAGCTTCGCCTCCTGTGCTCCAAGCTTCCATTGGTAAAACACACCGTGCTTTTCCCGGAGTGCCTTCTTCTTCTTGCGCACCTCCCGGTTGACTATCCCAATCTGCTCATCGTAGGGGATTCCCGCCTCGGCCGCCGCTATGGTTTCCTTGCCAAACAACAAGTCAAACACCCGGCCGTCAGACCAGAAGAAACCCTTGCGGTCCACGATCCACGTCTTTTTTTTGCTCACCTCCTTCAACATGAAAAAGAAAAGCGACTTGTCTGCGGTGCCGTAAAAACCCTTCCCCGTCCAAACCCGAGCCTGGTGCTTGCGGGCCAAGTCATGCAATGGAACGGTGAGCACCGGCGTAGGCCTGCCCGGAATCAACGAGTACGACGTGAATTGCACGTGCTCCACCGGTCCGGGGAGGTACCACATGCGGCGAATGAGCCTGGTGGGGAAAGTGGCGATCTGGTAGGCCATGAACAACGCCACTGCGCCCAAACTGGAGTACATGAGCAACGACTTGGCAAACTGGCGCTTGCGAAGCGGTTCCGCCAACTCTTCCTCGTTTTCGTCATAGTCCTTGTTGGCCTGGAACCAGGCAAACTCCATCAACACACAGCCGTAGACTGCAAACACAAGCGCACAGCAGAAACACGCGAGGAAGTAGAGTCTATGTGGCTCCGCCTCGTAAATGAGCTCCGGGGCCTTTTTGTTCTTCAAGATTTGGATCACCTGGCGGAACGACATGTTGGGGCCTACGCGGGGCACGCCCGGGCGGGGCAAAAGCGTGGGAACGTTTTCTTTGGTCAACGGGAACATGGGCATGCGGTCTTTCAAAGTGTTGGACTGTGGTGCCTCACCCGGGATATGCTGTTTCAAGTGTTTCCATTCGCCTTGAGAAGGGAGATTCTTTTTCGGGTTGAAGTTCTGCGGCAAATTGGAGTTGAAACGGAACGCCGCACGGAACGGAGTGGCCACCCTGAACGATATCAAGCTCGTTCGAGGAGGGGGGGAGTGGATGGCTATTCGGAGAAACATGGTGAGAGGATATATTTTCCAGCAGTCGCACTGTGCGGCACATATGGAGAAGTGTGCACCAGGCCCTGGTTGATACGACAACAAATTGTGATTTCAAAAGTAAATACTATGTAGCGAATGTTGCGTAGAAGAGAAGGTGTACGGAAACAGCCGGCTCGTGGGGTGTGTTGAGACGAGAAAGTACTGTGGTGGATGCATCACGATTGGCCTCAAGTGAGAGAAATGAAAGAAGACCCGTGACGAAAACGCAATTTTAATCGGTGCATTAGGTGGTGTAGCTAACGCGTAAGGGGCGACCTGTGTTCCATGCCTCAGCGGCACGAATGACTGGGGTGAGAATTTCAGTACTCTGAATCCAGAACCGTGTAAAGCCATCACTAAAGCCATCGTGATGATTCTCTCGACTGCAGAAGGCCATGCAAAAGAGGAGATTTTTCAACTCGAAAATTAACCGGGTTACTTCAGAATTTTCTTTTCTCACATGTGGTCATTTGTGAAATCTCACATGTGGTCATTTGTGAAATCTCACATGTGGTCATTTGTGAAGAGGGACTTCACCGATTGATGTGACTCCACTCCGCGGTAGGCGATACGATGACCAGAATAACAATTCTGGACAATAATCGTTGCGTAATACTGGGTGTATAAGTATGTAAGTACCGTGAATTATGCTGCTACTATAACATAGTTCTATGCAATGGGAACAACGTGTGTTGCATCCACATCAATCGGAACCCTTGTATTGGTGAAAGCAAGTTAAGCACGCTGAGTGCAAATGTCGACTCGAGCGAATTGGTTGCAGGAACTTCATGGGCACTCTGGTAGTCTCTTGAACCCGAGAACCCCCTTGAACCCGAAAGCTCTGTTAAGCCCGAAAACCCTCTTTAGGCCGAAAGTCCTCTGAATCCCAGGTCGCAGATTTCCCATTTTGGCGTCGCCAACGTCACAGTCAGAGGCATTTTGAAACCGGTTCGTGCAACTTTGACGTGCTGTATTTCATGGCTGTTTCGGGGTGACGTACAGCGTATCCCATTGCTCTGCGTTGTTTGGGAAGAACGCCACCACCATGCGATGTGATCTCGACCAGTCCCAGTAGCACCTCTAACCACGTTTCTTCGATTCTGCCCGTTTCAATTGCACGGGCCTTTGCCCCACATACTTTCCGTTCATTTCCTTGAACGCTCGCAAGTAGTCGTCAGAACTAGCAAACGACACAAAGCCAAAACCCTTGTTGGCCGACGTTTTGCGGTCGGTTGGAACGCTGACCTTGCTGAGGGTCTTGTACTGCGCAAACGCCGCCAGGAGCACCTCTTCGGTCGCCTCCGGGCCCAAGTTTCCCACAAACAAGCGAAAGTGGTTTGCGTTCCACTTGACGAGCGGAGCCCGGGTCTGGGTGGTGCTGCTGAGGAGATAAGACTCGGGGCGCTTTCCGGCCGCCAAGCGGCGGTCCGAGGTTTTGGCCGTGTATATTTTTTTCTTCCTGACGATATCTGGTTTGGTGGACATGAAGAGTAGATGAGTGCGCAGTGCGACTGAGGCTCATGATCTCATCACCGCACCACAGCCGAGTGGGGACAACACCGGGGATTTTCCAAAAGTAGCGTAGCCGCCAAAAAGCCGTTCCTTGACGTAAGCAGTGGGTGTTCACCGGGATGCGCCGGCCAGACCACGATCCAAGCGCGACTGATTTTCCCAAAATCTCATCGCATCAACACATGTTCATTCTCTCCCAGCTCACAGACTTGATCCGCGTGCCGCCTCTGTCGTTCAACGTGCCGGTGCATCATGTGTTGAAGGATGAGCTCCACAAAAAGTACTCCAACAAGGTGATCTCCAACTTGGGCTTGGCCGTTTCCGTGTGGGACATGGACGACATCAAAGATGGGCTTCTCAAGCCGGGAGACGGCGGTGCGTACGTGGACGTGCGGTTCCGCATGATTGTGTGGAAGCCTTTTGTGGGCGAGATCTTGACTGGCTGGGTGGCCGACTGCTCGGCCGAGGGCATCAAGGTGAGAATGGGGTTCTTTGACGACATTTTCATTCCCAAAGACTACATCTTCGAGAGCTGCAGCTTCTCTCCGGCGGACAAGGCGTGGGTGTGGCAGATGGACGACGAGACCAAGTTGTATATCGATGTGAACGAGAAGATCCGGTTCCGCGTGGAGGAGGAGATCTTTGTCAATGTCAAGCCGAAGCTGAGTTCGGAAGCGTTGGGACTCGAGGAGGCCAACAAGGCGCCGCCGTATGCGTTGATCGCGTCGTGCCAAACAGACGGTATGGGCTGCGTGTCGTGGTGGGATTAGTTGTCTCTAGTCTCCGTTTCGATGTTGGGCGAAGGATGAGACAGACCAGAGACTAAGACCAGAGACTAAGACCAGAGACTAAGACCAGAGACTAAGACCAGAGACTAAGACTAGAGACAAGGAGACAGACCAGAGACTAAGACTAGAGTCAAGGAGACAGACCAGAGACTAAGACTAGAGACAAGGAGACAGACCAGAGACTAAGACTAGAGACAAGGAGACAGACCAGAGACTAAGACTAGAGTCAAGGAGACAAGAGACAGGGAGGCAAGACAAAAGAGAAGATTGGCAGAGATTGGACTGACGCATTCGAGGGAATTTACCCAGGGGACTACAATCGCAGCGCCCTAGGGAATCATGGCCCGAGGAAACTTGACCAGAAGCCACAAAGAAATCCTCGCAAGCATCCTTATGCCAGCTACCGTCTTTTCCAGCCAGTCAGCCGTCCCTGCAAGTGCGTAGCCGTATCGTGGTAGCCTGTATTATAGAGTATACATCTAGTTGTATTGCATGTACTGTGACGTCGAGCTGAACCTCAAGTTGCCCTTTATCACCTTCTCCACCGCCTGCAAGAAGTCCTTCTCGGACGCCACCTTACGACGCGCCCGGATGGCAAACATGCCCGCCTCGGTGCAAACGGAGCGCAACTCCGCGCCCGTGGCATTGGGGCACAACCGCGAGATCAACTCCCACCGAATATCCTTCTCGCAACTCATGGTCTTGGCGTGGATGCGGAAGATGTTGGCCCGGCCCTCCAAATCCGGCAAGGAAAACTCCACCTTACGGTCGATTCTGCCCGGGCGCAACAATGCCGGGTCCAACGTGTTGGGTCTGTTGGTGGCGAACATGACCTTGATGTTGCCGCGCGGATCGAACCCGTCCAACTGCGTGATCAACTCCAACATGGTTCTCTGCACCTCGTTGTCTCCACCCGCTCCGTCGTCAAACCGCGCTCCGCCAATGGCGTCCACCTCGTCGAAAAAGATAATGCATGCCTTCTTGGTGCGTGCCATCTCAAACAACTCCCGCACCATCCGCGCGCCCTCACCCACGTACTTCTGCACCAACTCCGACCCAATGACACGGATGAACGTCGCGTCGGTTCTGTTGGCCACGGCACGCGCACAAAGCGTTTTTCCCGTTCCGGGCGGGCCGTAGAGAAGAATGCCCTTGGGCGGGTCGATGCCGAGCTTGACAAACCGCTCGGGCGAGAGAAGTGGGAGCTCCACCACCTCGCGCAACTTCTCAATCTGCTCCTTGCACCCGCCAATGTCCGAGTACGTCACGTCCGGCTTTTCCTCCACCGTCATCATCGTCACCAGCGGGTCGATCCGCGGCGGCAATGGCAACTGGATCTCATATTTCTGGCGATCTACACCAACCCGCATTCCTTCCTCGATATCGGTGGGCGACACACGCTCGCCCAACCCGACAACAAACTTGGCAATCTGCTTGATGTTGATCACGTACTTGGACTTGTTGTCCGCGTTGGCAAGCAATCCCATTTGTGGCGTAGGGTTGGTTGCCTCGATGATTTTGGTGCACCGCGCCACCTGTAACGGCTGCTCTTGCGACATTCTTTGCTTGTCTCCCATCACATCCCACAAATGCGGCGCACTCAACCCGGTGTCCGATTCTTTGATTCCAATGTTGTCTTTGATGCGATCCTCAATGTCCTTCAAGTCTTTCTCGATATGCTTGAGTTGCTGCGCGTAGGGGGCGGCGCCGTATGTTTTTAGCACCTGGATGTCTCCCTCGGAAAGAGGAACAACCTTATCGGTGTTTTCTTCGTCGTCGGCGTCAGGCGCCACGTATTTATCCCAGTCGGCTTTAGGTGGCATGGTGGTGGGGGACTTGGTGTGCGAAAGCTTGATATCGCCACTGGGTGTGCGCGCACCAAAAACCCGGGTGCTGGGCTGGAAGAGGCACCGGAATCCAGCATCACGGCTGGGCCCTGCCTCTCTTTTAACAGTTGGCTTTTGCCTTCCGCAACCGGTCTACGGGAAAGTTGAGATTTTTTTATTGCGGTTGCGCCAAACGCACCAGCTTTCGCACTTGCTCTACGGCCGAACTGAGGCTGGACTGGCCCATAAATACCGACCTAGTTCCACCTTTTAACGAATTGTCGGTTCTTGAACAAAAAGGTGATTCGAGCTGAATATGGGCATTAAAAACAACGTTTGGGAACTCATTTTGGCTGAAACGCGAATTGAGAATGCGCGTGGCTCATGAGTACCCCATACCGTTTTTAAAGACCTTGGACTAATGCTTGAGGTACTTAGGTGGAGACCAATATATAGGTTTATAAGTTGGATTTCTACTAATCCATTCGTGGCCTTAATACGGCAATCAGTGTCGTACTTCTCAGTTTATTGATATCCGAGAACATTGAAAGTGCGAAGTTGAGTTACTCCCGTAGATCGCACATCTCTTGACGATGGAAGTGAGACGGCTATGATGCCCGGAATATTTCGTTCTCTGGGGACGGAGATCCTTGGATATCTGATCTATATCATCTGGCTCAGCGCTAAGCGAGCCTTAGCCACATATGAAACGGGAAACTGCCACTACCCAGTACTTTGACAAGTATACTTTTATCGAAAAGATTCTAAAAGGAGAAATGCATTATCATTCAAATCCCTTTTCAAGACAAAAGAATTTATCTGAGATTGAAAGCAAAAACTCATTCTCAAGTATCATCAGACAGCGAACTTTAGCTTCTCACTATGAGTTTTTTCACTTCATCAGCTAAATCATCAAGAAGCGCTTTATCTGTCGTTGCATTCACACCTACCAATTTCACACTCAAATTTCCTAGAGAGGTCACGTAAGACTGCAATTTGGCAACATACTTTTCCGGTGCCTGATTACTATTAAGCAAAAGCTTAATCAAATTGACCATGAGTTGGGTGTTGGAGTTGAAGTCCGCTAGCTTCAGCGTCAAAATCGAAGCCTTGTCTTTCCGTAAAATCGTGCGAAGCGAGTCCAAATTAAACTGGATCACGTTGAAAAATTTCTGAAACCAAAAGAGAGAGTAAAGCGACGTGCCTACAGCACCCTTCTTATCGGAGGAAGTCAAAAGGAGGCTGAAAGAATTGGACAAAAACTGGAGCGTGAACTGAAATGACTCAGTGGAGGAGCGCTGGTCAAGCTCTATCAGCAAGTAGTAATAGTCTAGGTTGATCAATCCGACAAAGTTCTGGAGGAGATGCAGATCGGCATACTTGCGGTGAATGATCAGCAGTGCTTCCACTCTCCACCTTTCCAAATCTGCAGATAAACCCTTTAGCGTGTCGTCTGTCAGGTCGATGAGACCTAGACGCAACTCAAGCATCCGGTCCTGCAACCGGTGAATGGTCACTGTCTGAGCCATAAGCGACGCCATATATTCTGGTTCTCCATCCACTAGGGCATCGGAAAAATCACGAGAAACACGGATGAGTTTCCAGGGAAGAAACTGGCTCGGTTTATTGAGCACTATCAGGAGCTCTTTATCCAAATTGAATATAGCCCAAAAGCTCCGCTGCAGAATACGTTGGTGGCCAGCACCAGAGAAATCGGTCAAGAAGATCACAAGTCGGTTGAGAAATCCCAATATGTCCCAGACTAGCCCCACATTACTCACATTGATAGCATATATGGAAAGAAGAAGAAGCAAATGTAACACTTGCGGGTCGTGGGCTGACTGCATGTCAAAGCTGACAATGTCCACAATCGACTCGGTCAACGAGTCAGAAAAATATTGCCGATAGTGGTGAGTCCCGTTGTTGGCATCAAAGATGATGCAGCCGGTGGCCATGATGAGGTAGATGTCCAAGTTGACGAATGTTTCCTCTGTGAAGTTGAGGCTGTTGAACTTGCGCATTACTGCGGGCATCGAGAGGAACGGATACTTCCACTCGTAGTTCGAGAAGAAGGTGTGAATGAATGCAGATGGTAATCCCTCATCGGAGACAGCTTTGACCACCAAGTACTCTTCCTGAAGATTTTGCTTGGCTCCTGAGGCCCGGACGTGAGATTGTACCACTTTGGTGCCAAACGACTTGTGCGGCCGGGAACGCTTAGGGGCACGGGCAACGTGGCGCTCTGACAGTATACTACTGGGAAGATCGATATTGTGGAACGAGTCCACTCCGTTTTTGTGGCCATCGTGCTCATCAAACGATGAGATTGGAACGGCATCGGGTTCAGTTACGGTCGGATCGTCGCTTTCATCCTCGACCAAATCTTTCTTGCGCTTCTTAGTACGTTCTACATACTCACATTGCGCAGAGGTCTTGAGGCAGTAGGTACAAGTGGGCTTTTCTCGAGAGCACCTTTTCTTGAGTTTGTAGCACCTGGTACAATTGAAGAGACTGTGGGTTGACAGCTCCACTGCAACAGATTTTTTTGGCTTTTGCTTGAAGGTGGGGTTGACGCGAAACTTGGATGTGGTCATCCCGTTGCCAATGGATCGGTTGTAGTAGAAATCCATGGCAGGAAGTTGGCCGTGTGTGAAAACGGTTACTAATAAGGGCGGGGCCGACGTGTAAATTGGGTAATTTTCCACCGCGCACCGACTCACTGCAGGGCCATTCGGCGGCCACTGAGATCTGTGGGCTGAATGAGAATATTGAATTTTTTCTGGAGAAATACTAGAGGCTTCAAGCTCATGACGGTCGCGGGATGTCAATTAGCAAGAAATGGTGACAAAAGATGTAGTATGATAGGAAGACGTAGTGTAGAAAGAAGCAATGTGATCGAAAGACGTAGTGATCGAACGAAATATCGGAAGGCTTAGTGAAATCATCCACGGTTTTATGAATTTCATCTATTGGATTTTCAATACTCTGACCTTATTTTAATCATTTGTCGTTCCTTAATTTCGCAATGTTCAGCACTGGATCTGGCGGACGTTACCAGCACCCACTTTCCTCTACACTTTCCAAACTATGTACATGATTATTCCTATGCAACAACCTCAGCTTCGGCCTCCGCGGCTCTTTCCTTGGCAAACTCAGCCAAACACATTTCTCTCATTTCATCCAACATCACGCTTTGGAACTTGGGGGAGAATGCGGGTAACGCATCGTGTTCCACCAAGTCCCCTCTCCAGTGCTCATCTTCGCCCTTTCTCCACATGGATTCCCAAAACGCCTTCGTGTTGTCCAACTCAAACTCTTCGATCACGTTGGCCAAATCGGCAATCGCCTCTTGCGCGTGTGTGGGTCTGTATTGGCCAGAGTACCATGTGTTTCCTTCATCATCCTTCTTTCTCATCGCCTTGGCCTCCTTTTTCAAGTGCACATCTCTTGCTTCTCTCAAGTGAACCAAACCGTTGTATGCGGCGACAGCGTACTCGTAGTTGTCGAAATTGACCACACACATGATCCTCCACAAATCGCTTCTTCTGCTAGGCTTTCTGTTTTCCCAATTGGGTCTGAGAAACTGGGCATCGATTTGATCCTGGTGAAAGCCGGGCACTTGCGAGTACAAGACCTGTCCGGAAAACAAGTTTTTGAACATGAAAACCTGAGGCGCCAAGTTCAACCGGGCAAGGTCCTCTTCGGTCTTGTATCCCTGGGAAAGACGAGAGCCCAACACCTTACGAGCCTTCAACTGCTCGATGAGGTGTTTCCTCATCTTCTTTTCTGCTCTTAAGCGCATGATCGGCATGGTGGGCGCTGGAGGGAGATTGTATCACTGGTTTGTATGAAGTAATCAAAAATTTTCTTGCGTAGTTGGATCACGTGACTCCAGACTAGAGAAATTGAAGACGCTGCCGACCGAGCAAAGACAGGGTAAAGTCACATTGCGAAATGACATGATTACAAATTTGTTAGAAGCAGACTTTGTGCGCGTGGATGCTGTCTGGTGTGAGTTACAATCACAGTGCGAGGTATGGAGAAGCACTATCATAGTGCGACTTGTGGAGTGCGTGAGGTGCGAATACTGAGCATAGTACCATTGGGCGCAAAGAGCAAACACCGCTATGAACAGAGGAGTAGCTATTTGAAGCTTCGCAGAGATAAGTTTTGGCAAGCGGCGTTATTACGGTATGACGCGGATAATTACCTGATCACTTTTCGAGGGCATCAACACACTAAACAGTGATCAAGTAGCAAGACCTAACGTAAGGGCCATCAAGACTATTGAGCGCACCACGAGATAGTAACTAGAATAAATTTGAGGTCCACCGGTGTGCTCTAAGCTGCCGAAGAGATGTATATGCACATGTGAAGAAGTGTATGTGTAGAAGTGTATGGGTTTAAATAGATGTATGTGTGCAAATGAATATGTGAAGAAATCTATTCGTAGAAATCTATGTGTAGAAATCTATGGGTATAAATCTACGGGTAGAGATATATGTGTAGAAATCTATGGGTAATCTATGGGTAGAAATCTATGTGTAGATGTATATGTGCAGATGTATATGTGTAGATGTACATGAGTAGATGTGAAGATGTGTAGACGCGATAGGTTTAACTTGCGCCCAATGGGCTCTCAATAAAGCAACAGAAATTGCCTATAATCGCCAAGCACACCTATCCTAGCAGCAGATACATGAGAAATGAAAATAGCCAACATGATTGCAACCCCTCTACACTCTGATGCATTCAAGTTCTAAACAGTGCGTGCGGCCATACTCAACAGTAAGCCGCGAAATCGCGAAGCGCGAACCACATTGCACACCACATGTCTTTCCATGATCTCTTGGGCATAACGCCTTCCGTGATCTGTTTTGGCCTACTATCGGCTTGGGCATACCGTTTTGCATTCAACCACCACCTCATTACCTCATATGCCAATGCCCACACCATTGGCAAAAACCACATTAACAATTACATTGAGCGAACCGCCAATGCCAAATACGGATGCCGTTTGCCTACACTCGAGATGGACGACGCCGCACCAACCACCTCTGTGCCTCGCCAATCGCTTGCCGATGCTCACGAGACTCATATTCACCGCGTGGTTGGGGCGTTGTTTTCCATCACCACCGCGCTCTCAGTGCAGCTCGTGGCGGTTCTCTTAGCGCAAATGTTGGGCTTCGTGGAGGTGCACGTGCTGTTTTTCCGTCCTGCGCTCCGTATTCTTGTGGTGCTCGTGACCGTGGTGGTGCCGTTGCTCGTGGTGAGTTTGTATGTGAACCAGGACTTGGTGCCGTTGGCGCACGCACGGGCAGCGAACGTGGGGGCCACAGTAGTGCTCTACGGCACGTGGTACATGCTCCTCCATAAGGCGGGAGATGTGGCAGCGGCTTTGGGGGAGACGAGCGCCAAGTCGTTCGTGGAGCGTAAAACCAACGAGATTGTGCTCACAGGCATCACCATCACCGCAGTGTTGCTGGGCGTGGGTAGCATTCTGACTCCTTTTGGCAGCTTGTGGTGCGAAAACACGCTATTCCGTCGGCGTACGGCGCCGCTGGTGTCGGAGCAGCTGCTCACCCGCTTGATTGTGCTGTACAACTCTACACGGCTGCTTATGCGCAAGCGCGAGGCAGAGCTAGCGGCCGCAGAACGCCGGTCTACGGGTAAAGTGTACAATGACCGCGACAAAGACTACCAGGCTCGCTCGCTCCGCGGCAGCGGTAAGAATTTGTTTCACAAGGTCCTGTCGTTTGCGCTGCTTTCTACGTTTGCAGCGCCAGCAGAGGAAGACGAACTCCGTGCAGAGATAGCGTCGCTTAGTTCGCTCAAGGACCAGATCTATAATGATGTGGCGGGCCAGCTCCACCAGTTGGTTGCTGCAAAACGCCGTCGCTGCCAGCTGCGCTGGAATGTAACCAAAGTTGCTGCTGCGATCAACATCGCCTTCTCTGTTTATTGCATTTACCGTGTCGCCAACGTGTTATTGGTGCGTCTTCCGTATCACTACTGGTGGGCGGACCCGGACAATTACGAAGCGCCCAGCAGTGTTATTGATAACAAGCTGTCGCTGGGTGGCGGGCTCAACAAAAACACAAAGGACGCACTTGCCATCACCGTGGCTAAACTTCTACTGGCTGCAGGCTTTCTGGCGCTGTCGGAAACCCAACTCATCAACCAGGTGAGCTTTATTCTTTCCGGCTCGCTTTTCTTGTGCTCCTTCCAAAATGTCGCCGTCACCTTCAAATCTGTGGCTGCACTTCTTCCCACGCCCACAACCACGGTGCTGGCCAAGGTCAAAGCGTGGCTTCAGAGCCTTTTGGTGTGCGAGCTCGTGGCGGTGTACGTGATTGCGACGGCGCTTCTCATTCGCTCGAACCTCTCGCCTGAGACTGCGTCATCATTGCTGGAGCTACTTCTGCTCACACCTGCTGGGGTTACCGTGCGTGGCATGCAGCGTGAGGTAGAGTTCATTGACTCGTGGTTTGACAAGGTGTTTGGCGCCACGTGCGTGGTGACGGTGTTGGTGCTTTTGCTGAAGCAGTTTATCGATAGCGGGAACGTCTACGACGATGGCTATGATGAAGAAATCTTTATCGAGGGTGGGTTTAAGCAGACATAATGCTGCTCTGCTCTGCATTCATCTGTGCAATGAACCTTCACTGTTTGTGAATGAATGCGCTTTATGTGAACAATCAATGTGGGACTTTGTGTGGACAGGCCTGGAGCCTGATCACAAACGCACGTCTCGTTGTGGGATATTACGGCGGTTCCTCTTCGTGACGTGACGTGGCCCGGGGCGAAAGAAAAAACCTTATAGAATAATACACTGCACTCTTGATCACGTAACGCTTCTGAATATTTATTTTCCACGTCGTCTCGTACATTTCAAACGTAGAGTCAATTTATATTGGCGAATGTTAAACGAAGGAATCTTCACGCTGCACGAATGAAAGTCCGGTAGACTTTAGCGATATTCTCCGTTGAAATTTGCTTCTGAAAAGATCTTTAGTGTGGCAGCATGACTTTACCAGTGTAAGAGACAACCCGATCTCATCCCTCGATGAACTGCATTTCCGAGGAAAAAGGCATAAATTGACTAGCTAGACCATGTGTATCCCAATGACCGAGGCTCTTTCCCCACTCTCGGTTCAAACTCCAAGAAATTCAGTTGCCGAAGAAGCGCCCATAACTCTAGTGCAGAACCCATCACGTACCTTATTCCGAAGTAACTGGCACCGAACCCGCTCCAGATTCGGTAATTTAGTTATGCACTCAGGCAGATAAGACGCACTCAACGCTTAATAAAGACTGCAGACCGCGTAACTACCACGCGACCTAGCAACATAGGTTGCAGCCAAAGGAATTCAACATTTTCATTCACCTTAAAAAGATCATGAGGCGAGACAAATTTAGATATTTTCGTTCGAGTAGGTTTCACGGAGCGAAGAATTACCCATTGGCATGGTTCAAGACTTGAAAAAGGCACTCAAAAGCCATTCGCCAGGCCTCGGAACAATCTTCTCAAGCCTAAGCATGTGCACTTGCGGGGAAATATATATAACCCATACAATCACCGTGGCACCTCTCCATAGCCAACTATGACAACCGTACACATTACACAAGAATCACACACCAATCGCAGGAAATTCCGCATCCGCCACGATGACGCGATGGGAGTGCTTGGCCCCGATGCTCATGCACCCATTGCCAGTGCGGCGCCCGTTGTCACTTCCACATCTGAGGTCGCTATTGTTGGAGCAGGTTTCGGGGGATTGGCTGCGGCACTCACGTGCAAAAACCAGTTGAAGACCGACGACTTTGTCGTGTTTGACAAGCATGAGCAGTGGGGCGGAACGTGGTGGGCGAATACGTATCCTGGATGCGCCTCGGACATTCCGGCCTTGTGGTACTCCATCTTTGGGGCGCTCAACGATAACTGGAGCGCGTTGCGTCCACCGCAGTACGAGATGGAGGAATACATATTAGAGGTTGTGAAACAACAGAACTTGCAGAAACATGCCCGCTTTGGCATCATCACGCAACAAATGACATACAATGCAGAGAGGGGCAATTGGACCATCAGCGCCATCAATGCGAAGACGGGACAGCGCTACGAGCACACGAGCACGGTGGTTTTTTCCTGTAAAGGAGGGTTGGTGCATCCACAACAGTTGCAGCTACCAGGGCTCGATCGCTTCCAGGGGAACTACATGCATTCTGCTCTTTGGGACCACAGCGTCGAATTTTCCGGGAAAAACGTGGTGGTGGTGGGAAACGGATGTTCTGCGGTGCAAGTGATTCCTGCCTTGGTGGACGAGCTACACGTGAAGAGCGTGACCCAGGTATTCCGGTCGAAGCACTGGATCCGGCCTCCGCTTCCGGACTTTCTTCAGTGGATGTACAAGGCCGCGTCTTATTCCCGCATCGGGATGGTCATGTTGCGATGGTTTGTCGCAGTGATTGCAGAGACCAGTTACCCGATGTTCCAAGGAAACGGCGTCATTGCTCGAGCCTTGCGGTGGCTCTACCTGGGGGCGTGTAAGTCGTACATACGCCGCAACTGCCCGGAAAAGTACCACCTGTTGTTGATTCCTGACTATAAAATTGGGTGCAAACGCACCATCTGCGACTACAAGTATGTGCCGACGCTCAACAATCCCAAAGTGCTGTTGACAGACTCACCCATAGTTCGAGTTGGAGAGCACTGGGTGGAGTTTGGTGACGGGTCACGGGTGGATGTCGACATCATTGTTGCGTGCACCGGTTACGACCTCAGCAAGTCCTTTGCAGAGTCCGGAACGGTGGTGGGCCGTCACGGAACCAACGTTAAGCAATTGTGGGACCAAGAGGGAATTTCCGCATACCGCACAGTGATGGTGAGGGACTGTCCCAATTTCTTCTTGATAGGAGGGCCCAATTCTGCCACGGGCCATTATTCGGTGGTTTCGGCCATTGAAAACGGCTGCGCTTTCGCCGCGCGAGCCATTCGGCCGGTGATTACTGGCAAGGCCAAGTCAGTGGAAGTGAAACGGAGTGCCTATTACAAATGGTTTGAATACACCCAGCAACTGTTATCGTCGGGAGTGTATGGCTCTGCGTTTGGAGGATGCACCTCGTGGTATAGTGCGAATGGACTCAATTCCACCACATATCCGGCATCACAGGTGCATTTTTGGCTCACAGCAAGGCAAAACCACCTGAAGGATATGGAGTATGAGCCGCTTAAAACAGAGAATGTAGATTAGGGCACATATGACAGTGAAATGCGTTTGCAAATATTGTAGAGCAGGCGCTGCTCATGGAATTGATAGCGGACAGACTAGTGAAGGCAGTTGTTCTGTCAACAAAGAGCAGATTGAAGACCGTGCACACGACAAGATGGTTATAGTCTAGTATGCGAGAAAAGACCAGGAGCTTTGAAGCTGAAGTGGATAAGCAACGGAATGAATGCCCGATTGTAGTATGAGTGGAGAGTCCCTACATAGACGAGAGATTTCTCGGCTAGCTTGCGTGTAAAACCGCCAGTAATCGGATAGCTGAGAACTGTGCGCTGAGGGTAGCTTTGAGTTGCAATTCTGGGAAACAGAGATTTTGAAATGCATTATGAGACAGCAGCTTAACTCAGGTCATCATTAGCGGACAAAGATTACCTCTACATAATAAATCTAGTGAACATTCGTGCTAATAGTCAAGTGATGAACAACATTTCGCACCTAGTCTCCGTCGGACTAGCGATGAAGTGTAGTGCACACAATCAAACCCAATGGCCTATGAATGGGGAGATAAGCAAGCGATAGATTAATGTAATTTCAAGAGCCCTGAGTCAAGTTTCTTGCCAATCTCAAGCTCAACGAGCCGGACTTTTGAGCCATTGGTGTCTCGTAGTTGGGCTGAGTCACGTCTGACGCACGTGACCACAAACCACCACACCCTGGTGAAAAAATGACACTAGAAGCGCTAGTATTAAAAGTCACCATTTTGTCGTCATTTGTAAAAAAGACCTACAGACTCATACCCAGAGCAAACATGTCGACTAAGTCCACTATCCCCTTCTCCAGAGAGGCCTTGGAGCAGGTGTTGAAGAGAAGATTCTTCTTTGCCCCAGCGTTCGAAATCTACGGCGGTGTTTCCGGTTTGTACGACTACGGTCCTCCAGGTTGCGCCTTCCAGGCCAATGTCATTGACACCTGGAGAAAGCACTTCATCTTGGAGGAAGATATGTTGGAGGTGGACTGCACCATGTTGACGCCACACGAGGTTTTGAAAACTTCTGGTCACGTTGACAAGTTCGCCGACTGGATGTGCAGAGACTTGAAGACCGGAGAGATTTTCAGAGCGGACCACTTGGTTGAGGAAGTCTTGGAGGCCAGATTGAAGGGCGACAAAGCTGCCAGAGGCCAGGCTGTTACCGAGGAAGAAGACGAGGACAAGAAGAAGAGAAAGAAGAAAGTCAAGGAGATCAAGAACATCAAGTTGGATGACGAGGTCGCCAAGGAGTACGAGTCTGTTTTGAACCAGATCGATGGTTACTCTGGCCCTCAATTGGGCGAGTTGATCAAGAAGTACAACATCACCAACCCTGCTACCGGTGGTCCATTGGAGCCCCCAGTGGAGTTCAACTTGATGTTCGAGACTGCTATTGGTCCATCTGGCCAATTAAAGGGCTATTTGAGACCTGAGACCGCACAGGGCCAGTTCTTGAACTTCTCCAAGTTGTTGGAATGCAACAACGAAAAGATGCCATTTGCATCTGCGTCTATCGGTAAATCCTTCAGAAACGAGATTTCTCCTAGAGCCGGTTTGTTGAGAGTGCGTGAGTTTTTGATGGCTGAGATTGAGCACTTTGTCGACCCTGACAACAAGAACCACCCAAGATTCGCCGAGGTCAAGGACACCAAGGTGCGTTTCTTGCCTAAGGACGTCCAAGAATCCGGCTCCAACCAATTGATCGAGAAAACCATTGGTGAGGCCGTGGAGTCCGGTATGGTTGACAACCAAACCTTGGGTTACTTCATTGCCAGAATCTACCATTTTTTGATCAAGATTGGTGTCGATGCCGAGAGATTGAGATTTAGACAACACATGTCTAACGAAATGGCTCACTACGCTTCCGACTGTTGGGACGCGGAATTGCAGAGCTCTTACGGCTGGGTTGAGTGTGTTGGTTGTGCTGACAGATCCGCCTACGACTTGAGCGTGCACGCTGCCCGTACCAACGAAAAGTTGGTCGTCAGACAAGCTTTGCCAGAGCCTATCACCGTCGAAAAATTCGAAGTGGACATTGACAAGAAGAAGTTCGGTCCTAAGTTCAGAAAGGATGCTGGTGCGGTCACCAAGTACTTGGAGGAGAGAACTCAATGCGAGTTGGAGGACTTGGCCAAAGAATTGGACGACAACAGCAAGATTGTCGTTCAAGTCAAGGGTGTTGAAGGTGATGTTGAGATCGGCTCTGATTTACTCAAGATTGCCAAGGTTAAGAGAACCGAACACGTTCGTGAATTCACTCCTAATGTGATTGAACCATCTTTCGGTATCGGCCGTATTCTTTATTCCATCTTCGAGCACCAATTTTGGGCAAGACCTGAAGACAAAGACAGATGCGTGTTGTCTTTGCCTCCTTTGGTTGCTCCAACCAAGGTTTTGCTTGTTCCTTTGTCCTCCCACGCTGACTTGTTGCCTCTCGTCAAAAAGATCAGTGCTGTCTTGAGAAAGGAGCAAATTCCATTCAAGGTCGATGACTCTTCTGCCTCTATCGGTAAGAGATACGCCAGAAACGATGAGTTGGGTACTCCATTCGGTATTACCATTGACTTTGACACTGCCAAGGACGGCTCTGTCACCTTGAGAGAAAGAGATTCCACGAAGCAAGTGAGAGGTTCCGTTGAAGAAATCGTCGAAGCTGTCAAGGACATCACCTACAACGGTGTATCGTGGACCGAGGGTACTTCTAAGCTCACCCCTTTCGAAACCCTGTCCGACGACGCCTAATCCGTTAGTACGTAAATAAACATCATAAGAATTTGTTTGTAGATTCAATAATTGGGCTGTGGAATATTACGGTAGTTCTCGAGCGTAAAAACAATCTATTATGTATACCATGAGGGCTCAGCTGTGAGCTAGCGAATTAATTCCCCAACACTTCTTGCAAGAACGCGTCGGAATTCGGTTCTCTACCCAATAATTCTTGCAAGATGTCGAGAATTTCTTTGGAGCCACCGTTCTTCAAAATGATGTCTCTGTATTTAATACCCTTTTCCACATTCATTGGATCATTCTTGAAGTAGCTGTAGTAGATATCCGTGGCAAACACTTGCGAGTACAAGTAGCCATAGTACCCAGACTCGTACCCGCCTGCAATGTGACCAAAAGTGGCGTAGCCAGTGTTGTAGACACCACCATTGGAGATTAAAGCGATATCCTCTCTCAATTCGTTCCACAACTTAGTCAAATCAAGCGCATCAATCTGGGTCTCGTCATCAATGGTGTGAAGGCTCATGTCAAAAATCGCAAAGTGCAATTGTCTCAAGTTGGACAAACCAGTGTTGACATGCTTAGACTTTATCAATTGGTCGACTAATTGATCAGGAATGGGTTCAGATGTTTCATAGTGCGAGGATAAAGCCTTGAGCTCGTTAGAGGACCAGGTCCAGAATTCTAGCATTTGAGATGGACACTCGACGAAATCTCTGGGTACGCTGGTACCGTGGAAACGAGCATGCTGGGTTTGAGATAGCAACGAGTGGACACCATGACCTAGCTCGTGGAAAAACGTGTTCACCTCGCTATGTTTCAACAAAGAAGGCTTGGTTTTAGTTGGCTTGGTAAAGTTGCACACCAAGGCGGAGTAAGTACCCTGTCTCGTACCATCAGCTTTGACGAATCCTGACTGCAAGCCAAAGTGAGCCGCATGGGTGTATTTGCCTTCACGAGGATGGAGATCAAACAAAATCCACCCCATAAATTGTGGTCTAGGCTTGCCATACTTTATGTTTTGATACACGGCAAACTTGCGAACGTCCTCGTGCCAAACGGAATCCGCATCGGGATTTTCGATCTTGACGAACTTTATATCAAACAAAGTTTCGTAGAAGGAGAGCATACGGTCAATGGTCTGGTCAAGAGGGAAGTATTCAGCGATCTTTTGGTGATCCACCTGGTATTCCTTCTCCAACAACAAGTTACGGTAAAACCCGTTGTCCCAGGCGTAAAACGTATCTTGTTCTGGAAGGCCTCTTTCTCTAAGATCTTGGTTTTTGAACTCTACCATTTTCGATAGTTCTTTTCTTCCCAACGGTTGCAACTTTTGCTTCAAGTCGCCCAAAAATGTCAACACATTCTCCTGGTTCTTGGCCATTCTGTCCTCCAACACAAACTGTGAGTAGGTGGCGTAGCCCAACAATTTGGCAATCTGGAAACGAACCCGAATAATCTTGTCCAAAATTGCGGCATTCTCTGGCACCTTGTTCAGGTTTTCAATTAGGGCAGTTTTTCTTGTCTCCTGATTCTTGGCATGGTCCAACACAGGAAGAATATCTGGGTACTTAAAAGTGACTTTAAAGTAATTGACACCACCCTCAGAAATGTTTTCAAACTGCTCCATAACCAGGTCAGGAACACCTTCCAACTGTTCGGCGGTGAATTTGAGGAAGCCGTTTTCTTCGTTGGTGTTTTTGGAAAAGGTGGTTGACAAGTTGCTCAATTCAATTTTTAGTTTCTTGATCTGCTCTCTTTTGTCTTCAGGCAAGTCCAAACCGTTTCTCTTGTATTGTTTTACAGTTTTCTCTAAAAACCTGAGTGTCTCTGGGTGCACCTCGGTTGAATTCTTGATTTGTTCCCACAATTTGTTGTAAACACGGAAAACATCGATTCTAGAATATTGCTCAATCAGGGCTTCCTCCAAAATCTGTTCGGCTTTTGTGGAGGCATCACGAATCTCTTTATCGGTTGACACAAACTGGTAAAATGTGATCAGGTTTTCAGCAAAACAGACTTCATTCTCGAAATTAATGCTTGGAATCAACACGTTCTCGACCGTAGGGTTTTCGATGGCCGCAATGTGGTCATCAAACTCCTTTCCCTCTTTTCTCAACTTCTCTGCTGCGGCTAAGATCTCCAGTGGGGTAGTAACCCACTTTGGCGAGGGTTGGGAGGCAGCTAAAGCTTGGAAGTCAAAATGTGGCTCGCTCATGGGTAAATAAAGAATCAGAAGTGCAATTGCTACGAGAACTAAAAAGATCTGATGGCAATTTGGCATTCCGCTAAGGTTCGGAAATAGCCTTGATTTATACGTGTACCGATTTGCCTGCACATGCGGGCTTTGGTTTCAGTCTGCTGTTGCTTGCATTTGACCGATTAATCGCTGGAACTTTTCGCGACCGGATAACCTACTTGGGATAGAAAGATAACTTACGCTCATGTCATGCAACCAAAGTTGTGCCACAGGCGGGAACGAGGCACACTGTGGAGGAGTAGATTATGCAATCATGCATACAAGCGCGCCGTGCTGGAGAGCGGCACGAAAAGCAGAACCACATCATATTACTGCGCGCATTAAAGAATGACGAAATGCAAATTATCTCTTAACTTTCACAGATAAACTGATTGAATTGGGGCTTTTTTCGTGCTAAAAGCTGTGCGATAAATTACATTATGGGTCTAGTTTATCTATGAATGTTTTTTTTAACGAAAGGGCGTGTGGTCTAGTGGTATGATTCTCGCTTTGGGCGACGGTTCGGAACACCGAACTGAAATCAAGTATGCGAGAGGCCCTGGGTTCAATTCCCAGCTCGCCCCCTTTTTTGCAAAGCGAAAGAGAAGTTTGTGAATCACAGAACTGCTGCTCAAGTATTGTACAAGAGTGTGAGAGTGTGATAGTTCAATTGCGATCGATCACCTTTGAATGAAGTGATATTAGTGCGTAAACTACATTTAATGAAAAGCAGTTGCACGATTTGTGAGATATTTACGCGAAGGATAGGTATTATTGGTAAGGATGTGAGATGGGGTGAGGATATGAGACTATGGGAGGGATATGGACAAACATAGAGGGTGCTTTTTTTCTGTTCATCACCACACAGAATCCGATATATCTTCAATGCCGTCATCACCATCATCACTTGGCACTAAACGGACTCTCATGACACCATCTACCATTCAGGCAGCAGCCCTTGAGCCGCGCGGCCATTTAGGAGGTGTACCATCGGTCCGCCTCATCTCGCAACTGTGAGCCGCCGCATTCGGTAGGCTGACCGCGAGAAAGAGCGCCGTTGATACCGATATGGGTCGAGTGCGTCTGCGGCGCAAGTGGATTCGTCCTCCTTCTACACCACAAACACCTCCACCATCCGGCCAACCACAATGCCGTCGCGGGTGGGCAAGTCAACAATCTTCAACCCGTCGAGGTTGAACACGCCCTTGGAAAGCCCAATCAACTGGAGCTCGGCCTCGTACACGGAGTTAGGCTCAAGCGGTCCGAGCAGCACGTCATTCGTCAACACCACCACGCCTTCCTTCCCGAGTTTCGCCAGGATGTACAGATGGTACAACTGCGCACGGTTGTGGATGGCTCGTTCGCCGGGCGCCACGCTCAAGCCCGACGGCTGGATGCGGCGCGGCGGTTTTGCCACCACCGACAAGTGGAGCGTTCGGCTGGAGAGATTGACGGCGTGGATCTTCCACGTGGCCACAGTGCCGAGCGGCACACTGAGCGAGCCCTCGAAGGTGAGACGGAGGCCCGCGAGCGCCGAGCCGGTGTGCGTGGCAACGTTGACCGTCACCGCCAGCAGCGACGCGAGCGACGGCATGCTCCGCGGAAATTTCTTTGCGAGCGACGCCGCTCCCACCGCACCCAGCTTGCGCAGCCGCTCGGCCGGGACGGCGAATTGCGCCTGCGACACCAGGTGCGCTTTGGCCAGGCGCTTGAGCGTGTTGCTGATGGGTGGGGCCACGAGGCCAAACTCCAAGAGCGGCAGCCACAGCGTGGCAATGACGTTGCTGGCATCGACCTGTGCGCGGGCAAACGGATCGTGCCGCCGGATCTGCACGCGCATGTTCAAGTGGAGCGGGCGGGAGGCTGGGTCCGCAGTATCGCCGTGGCTTGCGAGGCGGTACGACACGCTCACCACGTCCCGCACGCCGCACTGAAGGGGGAAGCGGAGCTGGCTGAGCGCAGAAACGGTGCCGGCCTTGAAAGCGGCGTCAAGGGAGAGGATGGAGAACACGTAGGTGCCGCCGGTGCGCGCGGCGTGGGCGACCAACTCGCGGGACAGCTCGATGGTGAGGGTGGTGAGAAGAACGTCGTTGCGGCCGCTGGGCTTGGTGGAGCGGAGCCGGAGCACGAGCGGAAGCGCTGTGGCAAGCGTGACCGACGCAGTGACGGGCAGCAGCCCGGCCGCCTCCTGAGTCTTCTGGGCGTGCTTGGTCTGGGTGTGCTTGGTTAGGGCGAGCTCTGTTAGGTTGTCTGCCCCTTGTGCTTTCTGTTGTAATTTCTCTGTCTTGGCGGTATGGACTTCTGCCGTTTGTGTATGGCCTTCTGCCGTTTGTGTATGGTCTTCTGTGTGCGTTTCTGTCTGCGATGCTGTCTGAGTCTGTGAAAGCGTTTGTGTCTGCGATGCTGTCTGCGTCTGTGAAAGCGTTTGTGTGAGCGTTTGAGTAAGAGTTTGTGTATGCGTTTGCGTATGCGTTTTTGTATGTGTCTCTGAATGGGTCTCTGGAAGATTCTGTGTATGTTTTTGTTTATGCATTTCCGTATGAGTTTCTGCGTGAGCTTCTCCTGGAGTTTCTGCGTGAGCTTCTCCTGGAGTTTCTGCGTGAGCTTCTGTGTTCATGTGCTCTTGAACTACCAATTGAGCGCCCGTTGAATTGCCCGTTACAACACCTCCCTGGTTTTCTGTATTTTGTGGGATCTTGTCGCCGGTCTCGGCCTGCAACTGCTTCCTAAGGGTTGGGTGTGCCTTATCCTGGGCCTGAACATGCCTCGTTTCGGGTCTCGGCGTTTCGGGTCTCGGCGTTTCGGGTCTCGGCGTCCCAGATCTTGGCGTCCCAGATCTCGGCGTCTGCAATTTTGGTGTATCCGACCGCACACTGAGTAGCCTTCCAAGGTCAAAAAGACTGCTCGTAACAGCCGGTGTGTGCCTTGGAGTTTCCTCTTCTCCGCATAAGAGCGAGTCGGTCGAAACGCTGATGGTGATGCTGCTATTTTCCGTGTAGCCCACCGGAACCTCAAACTTCCATATGTTGGCCGTGGCGCCGTCCACCTGCGCCGAGATGGGAAAGCGGAGCACGGCGTTGAATTCCGCTTTGGTGCCGTACTCTGCTCGCGATGCAGCATCAGAGTTGGCCTGAACCGACAAGTAAAGCGTTTCGGGCGGAGCGGCCGACGTGAAGGTAACAAAACCTGCCACATTTTCCTCAGTGAACAAAAGAGACCGCGCGGGCCACGTTCGAAGGCGGTAGTAGAGCGACTCCAGGTCACCTAACTCAAAGTCCTCTATAAGGGGTCCGATGTTCTCCGGCACCAACACAGAAAGCGACATGGAGTGCGGTTGACGGCTTTAAGTACTAGTCCAAGTCGTGGTGCACCGTGTAAGGCTCCAAAGTCTGGATGCGGATAAACGTGTTGAGGAGGCTGAATGAAAAACGCTCGAAGCACTAGATGTCAAACTCTGGATGCTAATGCTGAATGTGAGACACTGTTTGTCACACGCTGGAAGTCAATGCTGAATGTGAGACTCTTGATGCAAGGACCTGATCACTAGATGGGAGCGACTATGGTTGGGAGTCTAGCCGGATGTTGAAGCTAGTCGATGATTCAATGATTGGCTGATGGCCTTAACTATGGTCGGGAGCCAATGACTGACAGGAGTGGGTGCGGTAAGACGCTTTAGTTGAAGGTTGAAATCTACGAAACCGCGCGCTCGGCTCGTGCGATCGTACGCGCCTAACAATTGACACGAGATACATTTGTTCACAGGACAGTGTCCCTATAAAGATTTTCGTATACAATCGTTTTATTTGCGAGGCTCGCCATTTCTCGGTTCGGCTGGTATTTGCCGGCCTTAAGCCGATATCTATTTCTCCCTATACTTTGAAGGGGTAGTAGAGCACCAAAACACCCAGCCTTCCAGCTTTTAACGGCGTATTGGCATTCATCACGGCCAGCGTTGGGTGCGACCTAAACTTGACAGCGCTAAGTTGAGTAAGAGTCAGAGTTTAAATTGCCAACGTCGATCCGTCGAACCTCAAAAGAACTAGGTAGCCACAATTAAACAAAAAAAGATTGCAAAAATGGTCGCACAGAAGATACCCATAAACTTCAAGGCCCGTTTTTCTGTTTGTTTGACGACAAAAGCGGGGGTAACATTGGAAATCATCAAGGAGTCCTTGTCTTGAAGGATGTACTTGAGCGGGGCTTGCACATCATGCAACGCTGTTTGCCCGTGTAATCCTATTCCCATTGGCGCAGAATGTTTCAAAAAAGCATGTCTCTCCACCCAAACGTGGTCACAGTATTGACTGGATTCTATCACCCGGTCGATCGCTCCGTTGAGGGTGGTGTCAACATTGAACGCAAAACGTCGTTCCCCTTCATACCTAGTTGTCTTGCCATCCCAGAACTGGACAACTATATCAAGCGCCATGATTGGCTCATTCTGGTCAAATCGTGGGCCTGGATTTGATTCCTTCCATTCACCTAGCATTAGGCCCTCTTGCGACTCGTTTCGAGATATTGGCATGTTATTTCGATAAGTAGTGCGATAGGTGATCGAACAACCTCCTTGAGTTTCATTATATACATGCCGCCAAAATGAGACCACAAGAAAAGTCGGTATTGATGGTCTAAAGTTTTCAACGTGAGTCCCCTCTATTGGGCAGGTTTGTGTAACAAGGCGCCTGTTTTTTTTTTATCTTCCTTTTTTCACTAAGCGTAACACTCAAAGATCATCCTATTATTTAAAAGTAATGAATGTTATTGTTATGTTTGCACGGACGTGGATAGGGAACCAATGAAAATTATTTACATATCACTCGACTTCAAAGATGCATGCTTAAAAAATTTTCAGCTATTTCCAAACATATGTAGTTCTCAAGATCTCATATCATGCCCGGGGCAGCTGCGCACTGATGGCGCAAGAAATGTCGAGTCAGGCGAAAACATCAAAACAAATTTCAGATTCGATCATTGATGTCTTTCGTCGAAGTCTTGCCTCAAGTGAAAGCGGTGAAGGATTTGACCGTCATCGAGGATAGGCACGATATGAATGCCTTCGGGAGTTTACTGTCCACAGCTGCAGTTACTCATCCACTAATCCAATTGTATGCTTGACGTACAAGTGATGATTGCAAGGCCGTGAATTCGCCGTTTATAATTTTACGAGGCCCCACTGATAAGGAGAAATTATTCTTCTTGCTCCGCGGTGACGATAGGACCCGAGAGTGCGTTGATATTTAGTATTTGAAATACACAAATGCCAGAATGATTCGTCTTAAAGACGAGCAGGTGATGGAGAATAAGACCCGGCGGCCCAGCCTCTGGGTACCGACTCGGTATGGTGATGCTTCACTGCTCTTCATAGGGTAATTGGAGACCTATACCATTTCCTTTGACTTTTGGGACATACTGTCAGTAACAGTCTTGACAGCTTCATAGACCACACCTCCAAGACAACCCAAAGTCACCAGGAAAAGTAAGACAGCATAAATCACACCAATTACACGAAAAGCCTCCAAGCCATTGAAAAGAGAGTGCATCTCGGAATTCGATAAAGCCATGGTGCCCAAGGGAAAAGTCATAGACCAAAATCCCTTGTGGAAGCGGAGGAATCCCGTGAACGGACGCAAGAGCCCCTCAGACAGGTAAATATGAGACAAGTTGGGTTTGGTTGCGAACGGCGCCATCTTGGAGAGAACCGAAGCCACAGCCACGAACGTAAAGAAGTAGCCAAAGGAGATTAACGTCAAGGCCATAAACGCGCAAGTGACGAGAATCGCCGAAGCCAAATAGGCCAGAAGCCCGGTCATACCCACACCATTTCGGGCCGCAGCCTCGTGCAAGAAGCTAGTGTATGCCGACAGGGGAACATCGGTGGAATTCTCCATTATGATGTTCACGCAGTTGCGGCCAAAAAGAAGCACGGCATACGCGCCCTGGCCCAAGAAGCCAATGGGCAAGAACATGGTGAACACTTGGTCCGAAGCGGGGACTTTGTACACAATGAGGCGCCAGAAATTAACCGTCACCATGATGAAAGCCAAAAGCACTGCAATAGCCCACATCGCGAACGACACCAACATCGTGACGATTTTCAACTTCAAGCCAGGCAAATCAGTTGCAACCAAGTTTCCCAGTGACGCAGCGACGGTAAGCGTCACCACAGGCAATATAAGTGCCAATGAGATCACGGAAGGATCCATGTAGTTATTGCGAGTGCTATGTTTGGCCACGGCGCACATGTAAAACGTGATGAAAGCCGTGTAGACCGAGCCGGCCACCGAGATCCACCAAAGCACCCACACGCCCATAATCCAGCTCGTTCCCGTGATTGCATGCAAAATGTTCACCAAAGTGACGTAGCCCATGACTAGAGCCCCTATGGGTGGAGCGAAAGCGGGGTCCTTATGTAGTTTGGTCCAGAGACCATTTCCCCGGCCTAATGCCACGCCGAAGCATGCCATAAGCGTGACGAATAGCAAGAGGGCCACCGCAGCCATGATGAAGCCACATATGCGGAGCCAGTGTGCGGGATATGGGAAGGAGTATAAGATGTTGCACGAGATTCCTGTTCCCATGACAGAAGTGAAGTATGCGGGAGTAAAGCCGGAAATAAGGCGCCGGTCAACCTCTCGGAAGAAGCGAAGTCGGAGTCGTTCGGGAGTTTTGGTCAATACCGAAGAGGATGGCGAAGGGTCGGTATAACTCATGAGATGTGGAACGTGCGAAATGTGGAAATAAGACAGATGTAGTTGGCTTGTGCAGAGAGTTCAGCAGACAGAGTGGAAGAATAAGCAGTCCCTTGCAAGTCGGGAACAATGAGCAGAAATGAGTGGCTGAGATAACCGTACTTTGGCGTCAGTAATGGATCGCTAGAGTCGTACGAACCGAAACCAGTGCGGAGATGACGTGCTTAGGGTGTGCAGGTTAGTGTGTAGCACCAAATCCTAGAGCGAAGAACAGTGTTTCCGCCTTGATGCTGAGGAAAGCAGGAGTCTTTATATTATTGCCGCAGGAGCCAGGAATTCTGCAAAACTTCTTGTGACTCAGGGTGCCGTGGTTGGGCTTATCTACAGACAGGATAGGCATCACACAAGTAGCCGCACGGCATGCATGCGCGGCCGAGGGCCACAGCGGTTGTACCGGACGGATTTGGCAAAAAGCCGCGCCGGCGCCGGGGCCAGACCTTCCAGAAGAGGTAGTTTTTTGTGTCGGCCCCGCAAACACGCGCGCCGGCCGCAGCGGCGTGGCGCGGTCGACCCAAAATTCCCTCCCGACACGGCAATAATGGCGGCCCGCGCCCGCCCGTGGCGCCCGCCTGCCCGATGCGGCATCTGCCGCTGCAAGCCCGCTTCTTGTGCACCCAACCGAACACAATACTGCTCCATCCGCAAAGATATATAAACCACCGTGTCTTCCGGTGCGCTCGCTACCGCCACTGGATCTTGGGCTTCTATTGTCCTGCAACTTCCAACTTTGCTTTGTCTTCTCCCCCGCCTTATCTCTGCGCTTATCTCTACTGCCTGCATGATTGCCGTTAACCCACCACCGCAGATTTCGTCGCCAGCCTGTGCTACCTTTGGCTGTGCTGAGCAGGAAATGACGGACAACCTTATTTTGGACTCGGACTTTGGCGTTCTCATTGACAAATTGCGCTCCGTGTTGGGTGCGTCCGGGCTCGCGTCCGAAGACGTGGATGTGGCCCAAGTTCGCCAGATTATGGAGCGCTACACGCTGAAGGAGAAGGACTGGGGCCGTTTTGCATTGCTGGACATCACCAGAAACTACACCCGCAACGGCATTGTCAATATAAATGGCAATGCCAACTTGCTCATACTTGTATGGACTCCAGGCAAAGGCTCGGCCATCCACGACCACGCCAATGCCCACTGCTGCATGAAGATCTTGAAGGGTGAGCTCACAGAGTCGTTGTATGACATTCCGTCCGACGAGGGGAAGGTCATGGTGCCACGGAAGGTGACCGTGTTGAAACGCGACGAGGTGGGGTACATTTCCGACACCATAGGGTTGCACCGCATCAGCAACGAGTCGACTTCGGAGTTTGCCGTGTCGCTCCATTTGTACACCCCGCCGTACGCTTCGCTATACGGGTGCTCAATGTACGAGACAGCGACGCTGAAGAAGCATCATGTGAATATGAGCAAATACTACAGCTGGCAAGGAAAGATTATCAACGCCAGCAATGCCGCGACGTGTTGACTGGTTCAATGCATGGATTGGTTTTTCGAACACTGACTTGGTAGACTGGGCAATACATGGAACAGGAGAGGGTGGGAAAATTGCTTCTATTGGGGGATGCCACCTGTTGCCTAGGCCCTGGGAGTCGGATGTAGTGATGGGGGATCACATTGGGGCTTTATCACCGTGTGACGAGCGTGTTGGTTCACGCGATATTTCTGTTTCGGTAAGTACTTTTAATTGTATGAAGTTCAAGAACTGCTTAAGGGTTACTCATGAGCCCAGGTCATGGATGCTCGGGCTTGTCCCCTGACTCGGTTTTCCCGGCTCAGTCTTGTTCACAACTCGAATCTGCTCCCGGCTCTAGATGTTCACTGGCTCTAGATGTCACTGGCTCTAGATGTCACTGGCTCTAGATGTCACTGGCTCTAGATGTCACTGGCTCTAGATGATCAACGATTCTAGATTTCAACGGCTCCAGTTTGTCTCCTGCCAAGATTCGCACTTATCAGCTGTAGATCAATCTGAGACGAAAGATGTGCTGCTTCCGAACATGTAACCAACCATCACTAAACGACGTGCCCTTTTGAATTGCCCCGCATTCCATCAGTATGTCGGCACCAATTATCTCCCAGTAAAACACTCATCAAACTAGGATATTGGGTAGTCCCCGCAGCTTCTTTAGATCTCGAGGAGTGCAATCAGGTCCTGGCTGTGATCCGGATACCCTGGGGACTAATTGCCAGATCTTCTGTCATCCAATCAAGGCAACCTTTAGGCTACTCCTTCAACCTTTAGGCTACTCCTTCAACCATGGGGCTACTCTTTCAATTATCAAGCTACTCCTCAACAATAAGGACTTCTTTATCGGATCAATTTTCAGTCTTCTTCTTCACTTCACTGTCTGAACCGAGTTGGCCTGCTGTGGTCACCCAGATCTTCCACTTCTCCGTAGTCGCGCTTCAAAAGCATCTGGTCCAATCCGTCGGCATAAAAGCTGCCAAGTCCCTTGGGCGCAGCTTGCAGCTCAGGGAGCTGATCTGGCTCTTCACCGTCCACATGGCCGGTTTGGGTTCTATCCCTTTGGCGCCGAAGAATATCTTCTTTTTCTGTCTCCAACTGCTCTAGCCTCACGCGGTCTCTCTGACGTCTGTGACGCTCGCGCAACTTCCAGGAGTTGTACTCTGCGTCCGGATCAATGTTGTCTGTGTCATCTACATCGCCAAATTCAGATATCTTGGCTTCCTTGGCGTCTAGCAGACTGTGGAACTCTGCTTTGGCGATAGCAAGGTTAGGGGCTGGTGAAGTCTTTGCCGCAGGCTGCTTAGATTTTTTGAGGAACACCGGACGGGCGAGTAAGCTGGAGCTATCTTCCGAACTCGATTCGTCCAGACTACTGCCGCTCTCACTGCTGGACATGAAAGTAGTTGTAGTGATGCACTTGAGAGTCCACCCGTACACCTCAGGTGGAACTTATGAAAGGAAACCAGAGAACTTACTGAAAGGAGACTAGACCCGGCCGAGGCAGGGTCCAGTTGGTAACGCAAGAAGCAGGGCCGCCTTCGACCGCTTCATCCAACTTTAGACCCGTATTATTGGCTTCAGGTGTACCGAATGGTGGTATACGGCAGGCTGCACAATAGGCGTACACCAGGCAAATTTGAAAACACAAACTAAGACAACTAGAGCAATAAAGCACCACTTAGTCAAATCCCTGCTCACTGGAACCCCTGGGTACCATTGAAGCGGCGGAGCCCACAGCCGTGGTGGGACTGGCCTTAAACCCGTACACCGAGTGACCTACAACAACCCAATCGGGAGCAACAGGAATTCAAGAGGCCCCCGGATGGAAGGGCACAGCCCCACACCCGCTAACCGTCTCGCAACTTCCTTAGTTTCATTGCCCGAGGGACAGTTCCGCCTCGACTCGGGGCCTGAGATATTCTGGACTGCACACAGCCGGGCGATATCACAAGTCACCAACTCCATCCATCGTACCCCACCATGAGTTCACAGTTAGTGTACTTCGGGCCGCGGCCGCTCCAGCCGCTCAACGGCAAGATGCGCCACGGGTTCGACGAGGACTACAACCTGGATAACTTTCTTCGAAGCCTCGCAAACACCTTCTACATCTACTTTGACGATAAGCGGCACAATACCAATGGATCGCCCATCAGCGAGCAGATGCGGCTCCAGCCGGATTACGAGCGCCACTTCCAACCCATTGCGGACTGGAAGGTGATGAAGGAGCGGCAGAAAACCATTCTGGCGGTGCTTGTGCTCTGCTTGAACCTTGGAGTGGATCCTCCCGACATCATGAAGACGTACCCCTGCGCCAAGTTGGAGGCATGGTGCGACCCCGCCAACTACCCAGACACCAAAAAAGCGCTTGAGGCCATCTCCAAGAACTTGCAGACGCAGTACGAGACGCTCTCGTTGCGCACTCGCTACAAACAGCTGTTGGACCCGTGCGTGGAGGACGTGAAGCGGTTCTGTAACACGTTGCGGCGCAACGCCAAGGAGGAGCGGATATTGTTCCACTACAACGGCCACGGCGTGCCGCAGCCCACGGCGCTGGGCGAGATCTGGGTGTTCAACCGCGGATACACCCAGTACATCCCCATTCTGTTGTACGACTTGCAGACGTGGCTCGGTGCGCCGGTGATCTTCGTGTACGACTGCAACTCTGCGGGCAACATCGTGCACAACTTCAAGAAGTTTGCCCAGAAGCGCATCGACGACGACAACGAGGGCAACCACGACCTCAGCGCGCCGCTGCCCACCGCGGCGTACCTAGACCTGATCCAGCTCGCCGCATGCAAGAGCAACGAGATCTTGCCCATGAGCCCGCATCTCCCAGCAGACCTCTTCTCCTGCTGCCTCACCTGCCCAATAGACATCTCGCTCAAGTGGTTTATCATGCAGCTGCCGCTCGAGAAGAACTACTACCTGATGCTCCCGAAGAACAGTGCCGGCAACGTGGTGGTGCCAGGCAAGCTCACCGACCGCCGTACACCGCTAGGCGAGTTGAACTGGATCTTCACTGCCATCACCGACACCATCGCTTGGACGCTGTTGCTGCGCCCGGTGTTCAAGCGCCTTTTCCGTCAAGACTTGATGGTCGCAGCGCTCTTCCGTAATTTTTTGTTGGCCAAACGCATCATGCCGCATTTCAACTGCAACCCAGTGTCAGACCCGCCTTTACCCGAGTCCGTGCGCTTCCATCCCATGTGGGACTCCTGGGATCTCGCCATTGATCAGGTGTTCGCACAGTTGATCAAAAATTACCACCCAGACCCTACCGTTGCACCCAAGGTCCGCAAACCGTCGGCCGTAGAAGGTGACTTGCCGCAAAATGGCGGCAACCCGGCCAACGCCCTCGCTAATTACCAGCACTCCACGTTCTTCGAGCAGCAGCTCACCGCATTCGATCTCTGGCTCAAATACGCAGGGCCTTCCACCAAAGAACCGCCGGAGCAGTTGCCCATAGTATTGCAGGTGTTATTGTCGCAGGTGCATCGTCTCCGAGCGCTCATCTTGCTCTCTAAATTTTTGGACATGGGCCCGTGGGCCGTATACCTCTCGCTTTCAATCGGAATCTTCCCGTACGTGCTTAAGTTACTCCAAAGCCCGGCACAGGAGTTGAAGCCGGTACTCATTTTCATTTGGGCCCGCATAATGGCTATCGACTACAAAAGCACCCAGCAAGAGCTCTGTAAAGACAAGGGCTACAATTACTTTTATCTCATCTTGAACCTGACGCCCAATCACCCCATTGGTGCTCCTGGTGCCCCAGGCGGCTTAAACACCGCAGGCAGCCCTACGGCTATCGTGGTCAACGACGACCACAAGGCCATGAGTGCATTTATTCTCACATTGTTCATCAAGGACTTCAAGAATGGTCAGCGGTTGTGTTTCTCCATCGAGCTCGTGACCAACTGCCTCAAGTTCCTTGGCTCCAGTGAAAACCCCTTGTTGCGCCAGTGGTGCTGTCTTCTTTTATCTCAACTCTGGCTTAAGTACCCTGACGGCAAGTGGATCATCTACAAGGACGGTCACTTGGACCGCTTTTTGGACTTGGTTTCTGACCCAATCCCCGAAGTGCGCACCTCGATAATTGTGGCTATCACCACCTTTCTCACAGAACCCGCAGACTCCCTCGAACTGCCCAAATCTCTGCGGGACGACAGCTCTCTGCCCAACGGGCCCATGTTAAATATGAATGCCGATATGCGCAAGGATGAGTTGAAGCAGCAAGACTTAAAGCTTGCAAACGTGATCTTGAAACTCTTGGGTGACGGATCCTCTGTCGTGCGCAAAGAAATTGTTTTCTTCTTCAACCGTTTTATCAAGGTCTACCTTAACTTCTTCTTAGTCGTGGCTTTCAACCAGTTGGAAGAGGAGATTGTCTTGATTGACAATCCTAACAATTTACAGGAATTCAGGAAACGGTCTCCCGCTTACGGCTCTGTCTTTAGTTCCATTTGGAAAGCCTTGTTAATTTTGTCTGAGGACCCACATCTTGAGGTTAAACAATTGGCGGAAACAGTGATCGACTCAGTCATGGTGAAGTTGAACCAAGGCGAGCTCTCCGGATTGGTCAAGGAGATGCAAGATTACCTCTTGAGCAAGTCTTACATCAACATCAACGAGAGCTTCCGTGCCACAAAGCCCATAGTGAACAAGCCCATTGCTTTGGGCGGTCCGAATGGAGCTAAGCGTCAAGTATCCAGTGGCTCGGTGTTGAACCGAAGAAACACGATCACACTCAACGGTGCGCCCATTACCCGCTCCTTTTCACACGGCGACACCAATTCCGAGAGTGACGCCTCCTCCATCACATCAAAGTTGCGTGGCCTTGGCATCACCAAATTGTTTAAGGCGTTCCTGATAAATGAAGAAACTGAGCTACACAACTTTACAAAAATGCTTAACCCAGGACCCTTCCCTAGTCAGTACGGCCAGGAAGTCAAGCCCCGCACCCCTCGCTTCGAGCCGCGTGATGAATCGGCCCATCCTGAATTGCCGGACGAATCGGGATTTTTCGAATACAGCTGTGAGTATTTCCAGGAACCGCAAATGTCCAAAACCGAGATTGAGGAGCCAGGCTCGGAAGAATACGTCAAGCGTCTATGGAGAAGAAACCGCAATGAGCAAGTTATCCAAGAAACCCAGCTGCAAAAGAAGATGGCAATCCGCGGCGACTGGAATCGTGACATGATAGTGTTGAATAATAAAACCCAGCCAAAACTCATCAAGTTCATGCAGTTTGAAAAGCTTTTGGTTGCCACCGACGATAAAGACAATGTCACTGTATGGGATTGGGACTCCAACGAAATCGTGTCAAAATTTTCCAACGGAAATCCATTCGGTACGAAAATCACCGACTTGAAGTTTTTGAATGAGGACGATCTACCGTTGGCCATGGCAGGCTCATCCGACGGTGTGGTAAAGATCTACCGTAACTTCCACCATAGTTCTGAAGACGCAAAGCAAGTTGAACTTGTGGCATCGTGGAGAGCTTTGACCGATCTTCTTCTTACATCTAGAAGTACTGGATTGATAACTGAGTGGCAACAATCGCGCGGCTCACTCTTGGTTAGTGGAGACGTGAAGGTAGTCCGTGTATGGGATGCTCAGCGAGAACTATGCATTCTGGACATTCCTGCGAGGTCCACCTCTTCCATCACATCTATCACGTCCGATCAGGTGGCGGGAGATGTATTTGTGGCGGGTTTTGAGGATGGAAGTTTGAGAGTTTACGATCGCAGATTGGATGCGAGAGAATCCATGATTAGGCTCTGGCAAGACGGCCGTAATGGTGCGAAGAACATCGGACGCGGTTCTATCCGCAATGTTCACATGCAAAGAGGTGGATTCAGAGAACTCGCAAGCGCATCAGCTGATGGGTACGTGAATCTTTGGGACATAAGGAATGCCGAACCAGTTTCGACATTCACGACAAATGAACAAGGACTTCGGTGTATGGATATACATGAGCATGCGCCGCTAATCTGTACGGGATCGAAATCAGTGAACATGTGGACCACCTCAGGTGACTTGATTGCCAGTTTAAAAAATCCCCACGACAGGTATCTCACCAACAGGACATCGAACTATTTGGCCAACGTGGCATTCCATCCTCACCGGATGATGTTGACCACAAACTACAACCAGGATGGTCACATCAATGTGTACAAGTGCACCGATATCGTGTCAGAGTACTGATCTCCGGATCGGCTATCACAGTTGTGCATAGTGGCACGCTGCTAAACTCCGGGACGTACGCTGGCTTCCGCTGGCAAAGCTGCTGAGGAAAGAAATAGATTACAGTAAAATGCATAAGTCTTTTATTTTCTTCAAGGTCTCAATCACGTCCCACGACAGCTGTAGCCGGTATACTTTGCGCACCGCAATATGCCGCGTTGCGCGTGAGCAGTTGCCATTAGCCGTTAAGTGTCTGCAGGAAGCCAGAAAAGCATAGACCCACCGGTTCTTTATCTTGCCCGCCATGTCTATGTCCTCGGAGCTAGCGGCGGCAATTGAGGATGATGATCTATATTTGGAACATTCCATACCACGTGCTCCAGCTCTACCTTCGGACATCAGCGCGGGGCAGCGCATGATCTCTGCCTGTCTGGGATCTTTCATCACCTCGCTTGTGGTGACGCCCTTCGATGTCGTTCGGATTCGAATTCAACAGCAAGGTGTCCTTCCATCCCACTGCTGTCCTACAGACCCAGCTCCCAAAGCTGAATCTCTAGAAGTGCTCAGGAACACCTTGAAGAGTGTTCCCGCAACCGCAGCCAAAGCGCAGTCTCCCGGAATCTTCTGGGTTAGTCAACACTATTGTGAGTCGGCAGAAAAGTGTCCTCGCATAATATCAACCTTTCAAGGGATGTCAGTCATTGCTCGAAACGAAGGTCTTCCCACTCTCTGGCGGGGACTCGGTCTCACTTTGTTCATGGCAATCCCATCCAACATCATCTACTTCACCGGATACGAATACATCCGTGATCACTCACCGATTTCCGAACACCCGCTTAATCCACTTGCATGCGGAATGTTAGCTCGGACTTTGGCTGCGGCAACAGTGGCGCCGGTTGAACTATTGAAAACTAGACTCCAATCAATTCCGTCGGAAGTACGTGGGGAACCCCAACAGAAAATCTTTTCTCACTTGGTGAAAGATGCGCTTCACTCAGTGCGTACCCGTGGATGGTGCTCTATGTTCACAGGCTTACAAATAACCTTGTGGAGAGACGTTCCGTTCCTGGGGATATACTGGCTGTGTTACGAACTCTTCAAAGACCGCATTGGACGGAAGCTCGGGGTGGATTTCAGCTCACAGGCATCTCAGCAAGATGACTTGCGGCTCTTTTCCACTAGTTTTTTATCGGGGTCCTTGAGTGGAGTGATTGCCGCGTTTTTCACTAACCCATTCGACGTGGGAAAAACCAGGCTTCAGATTGCAGCTGAATCCTTAGGCAAGAAAAACACCACAATGTTCAGTTTCCTCTACAACATTCTTCGCAAGGAGGGATTGTGTGCCTTATACGGTGGATTTGGGGCACGGGTGATGAAGATCGCCCCACTGTGTGCCATCATGATTTCGTCTTATGAGATCACCAAAAAGGTTTTTAAGGATAAGTTATAGAGGGCGGCCGGTCCGAGTCCCCTTCATCAGAATTGCATGTTGAGGATCCATATAGATATTGTACATAAGAAAGATTCCCATCACCAACCCGCCTGGTTCTCGTAGTATGATTCATATTGGTTGAACACCAGTTTCTGACCCTGTGACCGCTCGGGCGGATTCCCAGAAGCTTGGACTGCGGCTCGAGCCAAACTTTCCGGTCCATAAGCTCTTTTGTCGCTTTCGCCCAAATTATGTTCCATGTCAAATGGTTTGCGGTCGTCGCTTCCATAACCGAGACTACTTTCAATAGGAGTCTGGAAACTGCTCAAAGGAATTCTCAGCGCTCCGGTCATCAAGGTGCCTGAACGATCTATTCTTCTTGTCATTGCCGCTGGGTCTGTCTTGGTGAGTTCGTTAGAAAACAGTCGCGTCTGCTTTCCCAACTGACCAAGACATTCCATGAGCCACGTAAGGTAGTCATGGCCTGCCTCGCGCATGTTGACAGAGGTGGTACGAAGCAATTGTTGCTCAATCAACTTGAGATTATATTCGTTTTCCTCGATTTCATCAACCACCAAAAGAGTCTTGGAAGCATTGGGTCCAAGTTTAAGTGCGACTCCATCTTTAAGCTTTTGCAAACCCGCGTGTCTGGCCACTAGCAGATGCTGCCTCGTTTCTCTGCTGGCAATAGCACCTAAGTGAATTTTGAGCTTGCTAAAGCTTTTTTCTCGGGTAGCAAATACCAAGTCCACGGTGTCGAGTAAGACAGCGAACTCTCGTACCACCGCTGCAGTGTCGCCATTTGTGATTTCCGTTGACCATTCACCCATGCTTTTAACAAGTGCTGCATGTGTGATAGATGCCTTTTTCTGGTGTTTATTTACTCTCTCTATCAATTTTTGGACCTCAGAAGCCGAAGACTGTTTGTGCCTTTTCCTGGAGTAGAAAGGTTTGAGTTTGTGTATCATTTTTACAATTGCTGCGGTAGTGGGTCTACTCAAGGTGGAGTAAGCCGATTGAAACACGGAAGTACCTTGAGACATTCTGTCTTCCAAATTCGGAGGAAGCTCCAGCATATGAGTGAAATTACTGCTCTTTAAAAATGCTCCCTTTCTGTGTCTCTGTTTTGTAACGCGGGCACTTTTATACTTGTATTTCTGGTGCGCAAGTTTGGCTGCAAAAAAAGGGGAGGTACTTAAGGTTGCGGATTTGACCCATTATGCTCACTTGTATTTGATTTTCTGAATAGTGTATGATTTCAATGCCGGTGATGGGCTGCTGTTATTGCACTAAGCTAAATTTTGGGACGCTTGCATTTATCCGAGGCAACGATAGTCCCTTTCAAGCCCGAGGCTGGCAAATGTACTGTTCTCGCTAGGTGGCCAATGTAGTAGATTGTATCCATACGTTTAGTTCATTGAATATTTATACCCTATTTCTTCGAAACTTCCTCGTCTAGGTTCAACCCGGTGTAAGTCACAATCTTCTTGCGCAAAGTCTCCACCCCACTCGAAACCGACTCTTGGCTACTGGTAGCAGTTTGCTCAACTTGAGAAACTAGGCTGCTTGCCTTTTCCAAAGCCTTGACTTGGGTATCCGCAAGCTCCGGTAAACTTTTTTGTTCCATTTTCCAAAGGAAACCCATGGTATTGCCAAAAGTCTCTGGCAAAAAGTACTTGAACGACGCCAATCCCATGACCACTGGTAAAGTCGCTTTAGCCACAATGCCTCTTTGGCGAGCCATAATGTTACCCGAAAGAGCAGCAATTACAACATAGATAGAGTTTGGTAAAAGGTCTTCTCTTCTGTCGTGCAATGAGCTCATGGTTCCAGTCAACTTTCTTTCGGCCTGGTTCACCTTACCCTTGCCCTCATCCAAATAGTCTTGAGTGGCGGATATAGCATTGGATACAGCCTCACGCAAAGTGCGGAAACCAGATTCTATTAAGGAAATCGATCTTACAGTCACTCCGTTGACAACAGACCGAGGTCCCAACAACTCTTGTTGCGATTCAGTGCTGGGGATAGTAGTACCCGGCACGGGGTTGACGCTCGCCTCATCCTCGTAAAAGCTTCTTTTGGGTTCATTATGCATAGTTCTGGACTGGAATATGAATGCAGATGTTGCAACAGCCACGACAGTGGAAACAGCACGGGACATGGGTGTGGACGAATAGCGTTTTTCATTTGTTACTACTATCGATACGCACCAACCATGGTGTAAGGATGTGATTGGGACTGGGTTTGGTGAATAAGACAACGGAATTCAGCGACAAAGATCAAAGTGGAAAATGTTGTTAGCAATTAAATCTGCCCCTGAAGAAAAGAGGAAGCAATACGAGGCTGTGATACCAATGATTAGCCGTCACAGTGCCATACACGCCGACCCAAATGCGTTATTGTTTTACACGTGATGCTCAAGCCTGCACTACTACTTACACAGATGCTATATTTCTATGGCAGGTACCACATGTTCATTCCAGGCAGAAATTTGCTATCGTACCGACTTTTAAGGGCTGCCAGACTCTCTGTTCGTTCAAAGTCAGGAAAAAACTCTGAATTTGCCGTCTCAAACCTAGATCCAGCTCACCTTGATTTTACCTCATCGACCTCATCGTCATCATCGCTCCCATTCGAAAAGAGACGACACAGTGAGACTTTTGGCCAGTTGGTCCGCAGTGAACACTGGAAAAAGCAAGGCGAGCTTAATGACTCCAATTATGTGAAAAAAATCGAGCTCCACGATAACTCCGGTGTCGAATCTCTGCTTTCACCATTCCGGAACGATGATGGCTCGTTTATTCATGGTGAAACTTCTGAGGAGGCCCGATTGGACCCCTTGACTTTGGAGGGCAGGGTTGACCATTCCGCAACAAAGCTTCCGTACGAGATCGCAAAGGTTATCAATAAAAACATTTTGCTGGCAGTGTCTCCTGACAAACTCCGTGAGCGCTCGGCTCTCATTTACCAAAGCTTAGAGAAAGATCAAATTCAAAAGGCCCCGGATCTGAGCATAGAGGCAGATGCTCACATTGCCTCTTTATTCCTTCAAAACTACGCTCACGCCCGAAGGGTCCTTTCGGAATTGAAGAAGCGTGTTGGTGAAACTTTCAACCCTGACAGCGTCTTGGATGTTGGTTACGGACCAGGAACAGGTATGATTGCGCTCAACGATATAATGGGGGACGACTTCTCACCTAAAGTAAAAGATGTCTATGTTGTGGGGCGTGGCAATAAGGAAATGAAAAAAAGGGCAAAGATTTTGCTCTCGAGGCAAGTTTGCGAGATACCACCGAATGATCATTTACACGAAGATTTGAAAGATCAGGTGAAAACATCAGCAGAACCTGAGCTTGAGCATATGGAAGAAGAATATATTGAAGAGGGGGAGGAAGCTGAAGAGGCTGATGATGAATATATCGGGCCAGTTGACGCATCTCAAATTCAAATTCGCACGAAGATACGGGACTCTTTACCATCTGCAAAACAATACGAGCTTATAATTGTCAACCAAGCTCTATTGACCAGAGAATATAATTTTCCGGCCGATGTTGATACTAACATCTACATGCTTTTGCGGTTACTCAAACCCAATGGTCACCTAGTGCTTGTGGAACGTGGAAATGCTCTTGGATTTGAGATTATTGCTAGAGCAAGACAAGTGATGCTTCGCCCTGAATCCCACGAAGGTGAACAGGGAAAAATTCCTCGTCCCTACATAAAAGGATCGACGTATAAACCTCAAAAATTACGGAAAGAAGATCAGCTCATTACCGAAGACCATATTAGGTACGAAGAGGAACTTTTAGCAGAATTGGAAGCTGAAGACGAACTTGAGCAATTGACAGAGACATTGGCAGAATCTGAACATGACATAGAGGCAGAAATAAATGCCAAGCATGGAGCGGTCAGTGACGCCGATCTCAAATTTGAGTTTGAAGATAGTGAAGAATTTGATGTCTTTTCTCCGGAGGAAGCCCGAAAGGAAGTTCCTGTGTCGGAACAGGTTGACTATCATTTGAGTGTGGTAGCGCCCTGCGCCCACCATTCCCGGTGTCCTCTTCAATTGGGCGATCCTAAGTTCTACAAGATATCAAACCACAAGCACCGGTTGAGCTTCTGTTCTTTCAACCACGTCGTGGAGAGACCCAAGTATACCATGGAACTCAAAAAGGGAAGACGTCTCGCGACTCAGTGGGACAAGGGATCTGAGGACGGCTTTGGCATTGACAAGCTCAATAAGAAAACATTGAAAAGTTTAGGAGGTTCTGGTCGCCCCGGTGGTAACAACACCGAATCAGGAAACTTCTCTTACCTCATCATGAAGCGCTCGGCTAACGATAGAAAGACGATTGATAAAATAGAGAGTGATAGAGAGCATCACATGGACAGCAACAGTGCTAGTCACTGGCCTCGTGTGATGGACTTTCCTGCAAAGATCAAGAATAATGTCCGGCTTAATGTATGCGCACCTTCGGGTAACATGGAAGTGTGGCAAGTGCCCAAAAGCTTGGGTAAGCAGACATATCACGACGCGCGCAAAGTCAGACAAGGAGACCTCTGGGCATTGGGTAAGAAGAGTGTGGTGGTGAAAAACCGGATTTCCGACGCCAACTTTGAAAAGTTGAACCGGTTGGCCAACACGCAGCGCAAGTTCGTGCTCAAGGAGAAGCGCAAGAAGCAATGGAAGAAGGTGGTGAGCCGGTCGGAAGAAGACTTTGGGGAAGGCGAAGATCCCGCGCAGCTTGCGGACCGCCTTGCGACGGAGTTGGAGGTGACGAAGAAATACAAAACGCAGGGCAAGAGGGCCAAATTTGATGTTGACCCACTCCAATACAACGGGAAGTGATTGAATATACATGTACATAGATAACACTAATAACTGGCGAAGTGGATACGTAAGTAGAGACTTTGAACGTAATGATTGTAGGTGACTTGAACGCATACAGTCTAAAAACTGGTGTGGATGTGGCATCTGCAATCATAGCTGATAAGATCATTCACGGCACAATAATTTATGAATTGATGTGAATGGGGCCAGAAATGGAAAAGTATCCTCACCGGTCAAAATTGTGAAAAGTCGTGACAAAACGCACTGCTGAGAGGCAGCAAGTGCAATCAGTACGTGATATGTTCTTGTTATTTCTACTGGCTTGACCTCTTGCAATGACTTTAACACAACTGTCGATGTCGACTACATCGCGAATTTCTCAAAATAGTAACGTGGTATTGCCTATAACCATGACCAAGTCTGCCACCGCAGATCAAAATGAACCGTAGAAACGTCTATAATACAAATGCACCGAACCGGAATCGGCCGTCGTATATACCGACACTGCGATCCTATGCATAGGAGGCCATCCTCCAAGTCAGCAACTTTACTTTCTTCTGAAAGAGCAGCCTTCAGTCAACTTGGCCTTACCACCAGTTGGGGTGCACAACACAGAAGAGCAACCGTCACAGGTAACAGCCGTTTGGGCGTGAGAGAAAACGGTGGAAATGTTCAAACATCCAGGACACTTGACATCCATGAAGAAGGATCTTGGGGATTGGACCAAGGTCTTCAACTTGTGCTTTTGCGCCTCGGAGGCAGGGTTGGGGTGCAACAAATCTTGAACTAAAACCATTAGAAACGATGAGAATAAAAGAGGAGAAAAAGTGGCGGTGAAAATTTTTTTTATTCTCACGCGAGCGGTACGTGCACGACCAGATTATCATCAATTACTTTTTGACAAACGGCACGGGTGAAACGTCGCAGATTCATGGCGGCGAACCTAGAAACGCTTTTTGCTTCATGATGCATTTGGGCCACGGTGGTGAGTGTGGAAGGTAATGCTCAAAGGGGGATTGCCCAATAAGCGCGGGGAAAATTTCAAAAAACTCGCAGTATACTGTGCGGCGAGAACTAGTGAATTGTGTTCTCGGGAGCGACATTCATGGCGCACCAGTATTTCCCGAGAGCTTCTGGCCCTAAGTTGGACCCAAGGTGGCTTCCAGCTCGACTTTTGCCGCCGTATTTCTTTTTCGCATCAGGGTGCATACTGTAGCCGATTTAGAGTGGGACGCAGCGTAGATCACTGCAGGAGGAAACATGGGAAGAGATTACGATCGATGAGATCATCAACTTGAGTTACTGTCGAGAGACTCAATGCAAATTCGTAGTTTGTTGAATATCAAGACAAAACCGATTGCTCGAGAGGAAAACGTATATGCAACAAATAACAGTTCAAAAATTCGTCAACTTACTTGGCTACTTCAGACATAGGTGAATGCGAGGACGACTAACGTCCTCCATAGTAGCACGTAGCATCTCGCACCGGCATCCTTGAGCGTAACTCTAACCTAACAGTTTCGTATTCCTACTGAGTGGAGTTATCGGACCAAAAAGACGTTTCTCAAGGTTCCGGAACCTCTGTTAGGGCCGCTTCCGTGGCGTCATCTTGTGTGGTGCTAAACACCCATGCCTCTCAATTGCGTCTTTTCTTTCCGGTAGGTAGGGCCGTTCACGCGTATTCGGTAGCTGCAAAATATCTGCCGCTACTTCCCTTTACAATGGTGACTCTTGGGTCGGAATTTGGAACAAAAACTCCTCCCCGGTTTCTGCGTGCAGCCCCAAAAGATTTTTTCACCGACGTGGATTCAGAAGCGTATCTGATTTTGCCAAAAAATTTGGCCGCCTACAACTTGTACTCCGCTAACGACTTTTTTGCGGGTCTTCTAGTATTTCTGCCCTCTGTGATTGCTTCTTTGGTCTTGGAAAAAGGCACTGAACGCGATTGGCCGGCAGACATGTCAAGAATCATGGTTTTAGCTCAAATTGCATGGTTGGTTATATTCATCACTAGTTGGCCTCAAGGCTGGATCCGGCACTTAGCCAAATCCAGAGCACAGTTGCTCAATTACATTAACCTGATCCGTTTGGGATCTAATTTGGAGGCAGAGTTGCCGGAATCTCTCCTCAACCGGCAAGTATTTGCTGTGAACTTGCTTTTGGCTCGCAAGCTTCAGCGCTGCGAGAAACTTGCCGTTTTTTTGTGGGGGGTAGCAATTGCTGCTAGTTTGGCGCTCATGAAATGGGAAGGAAAATCTCAAGACCCTCTACTAGGTCTGAAACTGGCAGTGCGGGATGCCAATGTGGTTTTGTTTGCGATCTGGCAGGGACTGAAGCTTGTGATACAAGCGTCCATGGTGTTACAGAAATCAACAGAGTTTTCTCTCGAATCACATGTTTCTGGTGGCAGTGTGACTGACGCAAACTTGGCCTACTACGTGAAGTTGTTTTGTGCTCAGCCTAGCAACCTAGACCATGCCACAGTGCATCGATCAGGTGATATTTATGAAAAGCAGACACTTCCCGATGGAAAATCGAGGAGCAGCGTCAAGCTGCTAGATTCAAAATCTTCAAGAGTCAAAGACTTCGGTTCCAGTGTCTCCACTTTAGATGACTCGCTTCAGTTCAGTAATTCTCGCTTGGACCAAAAACCTGTCGAAAGTCAAGATTTATCCGTATCCATGGTTCCCTTTCCTTTAGTTTGTTCTCCTTGTGAATCCTCAGAGACAAGAAAGGTGTCTGCTAACCTACTGTCAGCAAATTTTAGCAGTCAGGAGAAGCCCAAGCGTATAAAGACTCGCGGTCTTCAGGAAGCCAGGCCAGTAGCTGTGTTCCCTTCTGGGACTGGGGCATTTGTTTCACCATATGACACTCATTTCTCTTTTGATGAAACTTCAATGCAACGTAACTCCGCCGACTTCTCCGCAAGAGCATTTACTGCGAAAAAGCCTTCTCGAAAATGTGGCCCTCACAACACTCCACAATCGTTTAGGTCTAAGGTTCAATATCCTAAACAAAATATCATTCCACATAAAGGCATGCCTTTTACTCCTGTTTTACTTGAAGAAACAAAAAATGAGGCTTTGGAAGACTTGAACAAAAAAGTAGAGGCAGAGAAGAATAAATTATACGCCCTATGCTGGGATGTTTGGATGAGAGCGCTTAATTTTGATATCCACAATGGCTTTCCTGGCGTGGTATACCACCAAATCTACATGCCTTGTAAATCCGTCACGAAGATGGCTATTGCAGTGTTCGTCACAATACCTCTCAACGTGACCTGGGTGGTATTATGCTTGTTGCTTTTTATCCCTCGCGTCTTGTTCAAGATATTTGTCATTACTCCAATGGTTATGATCCGAGATTACCGTAAAAATTACAACTCGTCAACTTATCAGGAGTACCGAGAAGTGCATAATGTTCCCGTATTTACTGAAAGTGCGTCTACTATCATTGCGAATATGCTTCTCCGCCGCATTGCCGGAAACAAGTCCAAAGAGTATGCAGATACGGTTCACGCGCGCAAGTCTTAGTAATGCATGCGATGGATCGTGGTCGTGTACAGAACTTCAAAGCTAGTTGATAAGACTCCACACCTAGATCACTCATCGGTGAAATTTTTAATCAACGGCCTCTAATTTGAATCATTTGCATTTTTTTATCTTTTCAATACTGGAGATTATACACATCTGAAATCTCTGAGCGTAGTCAAAGTGAGGCGCTCGAGATAAGTCATCAAAATAGCGAATAAGAGAAGACCAAAGCAATACCGCCCCCCGTACCGAAAGTATGTTTACAAGTCAACCTATACGGACGATCGGGGGAGTGATGACAACGAAAGCGAAGAAGAACCGGGTGTAAGGGATAATTTTGGCAACTGGCAAGACTTCAGTACGAAAACCAACACTAATATCACATCTGTCTACGTTCTAACGAGGAGCGACCAGTTCAAGGGCCCCGTTTGGCCGAGATCACAGTTTCAAAAAGTTGATGTACTTCACTGGTGTCTTTTAAATGCAAGCGAAGAGTATCGGAATATGTTGAAACTTCAGGCCGAGGAGCGCAGACAGCAACAAATGCGCTCTGGTTTGTTACTACCTCTTGAAATATTCTACCAGATTTTCGATATCCTTCATGACATGGGCTATCTAAAGTCAAAGCACTTGCGACTCAGCAAATTATTTTACATACTTCTTCTACCCATCTACTACAGGAGGCCTATACTCAAAGGTAGCAATTTCTTCCAATTTGTTGAGTCTATCTCTAACAACAAAAACATTGGCAACTTCATTCGGGACCTTGATTTATCATTCGTCAATCAAGCAGGAAAAAACGCTTTTGTGGCAAAGCTACTCAAGCGATCAAGACCTCTTTTGGAATCATTTACTGCCCCTCAGACGAGTTTCGGCCTCGGGCCACTAATAGCATTGAGGGGATGTGTCAGCTTGAAAGTACTCGATCTACGCCTCGTATCTGAAACATTGAACCTTGAGGAATTATTTCAATCTATTCACCTGCTCGAAAATTTGACACACCTCTCATTTCCTCGGTCATCTTTGGAAATCAGTGATTACAAGCGCGTACACTGGCCGCCGAAGCTCGAGTATTTAAGGGTTTCCGGGGGTATTTCCGACGACTTTTTGATAGAATCTGACTTCCCGACCACGATTAAGCATATTGAGTTCGCTCATTGTCCTAAAGTGAAGCATGTTGGCTTTCAGCATTTTCTATTTAAGGTGGGGCATAATCTCAAATCTCTCCGGGTTCAGTATCCCATGCCTGGCTTACAAGGCAACTCTCTCGACATAATTTTTATTTACAGCCCCAATCTTTTGCTTTTGGAAACCACCGTGGATTACATGTCAGCTGAGTTTTTCGACGAGGAGAGCCTCCAGTATCTACTGTACCCGCGACCATTGCGCAGCTTATACCTTGAGAGTAGTGGAATGCTCGGTACTGCAGACAAGATGGATCCACTCGACTTGGCGGTAGCACTTAGTGACGGCAGGCTTCCGAACTTAAAGAATGTTCGTTGTACAGCAAAGCTTGGGTGGGATCCCAAGTCTGATGGAGTGTCTTACATTGTTGATGAACTTGAAGAGAGAAAGGGAGGTCTTTACATAGGCTACTAATACATAGTAACGTCCTGCATGGCAAGTCCTGACGCAGACATGTGTACGCCAGGAACGCGTGGCACAGGTCGTTTCGCAAGTGAAACTGAACCTTGACCAAATGGGAGAGCAAGAGAAGAAAAGGCTTCCTCCATGGTATAAGCAGGGGAGGCTAAGGCCTTTTTTTTCTACACAAAGCAATCCCAGTGTTCTTGTCGAAACGGCATTTGGACATGTGGACAGATTCTACTTATTCTTCATTACTGGCACGGCATTGTTGACCCGATTCTACAAACTTCCAGAACCAGCTCAGGTGGTATTTGACGAAACCCATTTCGGCGGGTTTGCCAAGGAATACTATGAAGGAGAGTTTTTTGTTGACGTCCATCCTCCTCTCGTGAAGATCATCTACTACTGGATAGCCGTGCTTTGCGGTTGGAATGGGGACTTTGAATTCGACCGTATCGGCGACATCTACGATATCAGTGTGCCTTATGTGGCCATGAGATCATTTTCTGCATTCAGTGGAGCTCTCACAGTTGTCCTCACCTACTGTATTTTGCGAGCTTCCACGTGTCGCCCTGCTGTAGCGTTGTTTGGCTCCACGCTTCTACTTCTTGAGAATTCACTCGCAACCCAATCTAGATTCATCATGCTCGATGGACCTTTGATTGCTTTTACGGCACTTTCCGTTCTTGCTTTCAAGAGGTTCGAATTGGCTGAACCGTTCACGAAGAAATGGTATCGATACTTAGTGGCCACTGGAGTGGCTTTAGGGTGCGCCATTTCCACCAAACTTACGGGTTTATTTACATTGGCGTGGGTTGGTTTATGGTCGTTGCACCAGCTTTGGGGTTACGTGGGTGATTTGGACGTTTCTTCGAAGAAGCTTTTTGCCCACGTCGCTGCTAGAGCGGTCGCATTCATCTTTGTTCCTCTAACCGTATATTGCGGAATTTTCTCTTTGCACTTCACTCTTTTACCAAGAAACGGGTCTGGCTCGGGCGCAGTTCTGCCTCTGTTTAAGGCTGAGTTTATCGACTCCGGTAACCTCGTGAATGCTGCGGTGGACGTGTCCTACGGTAGTTCTGTGACAATCAAGCACCACAGACTTGAGGAGTACTTGCATTCCCACAATTACAACTACCGCACGGGTTCGCAAGAGCAGCAAGTCACCATGTATGGATTTGAAGGCGATAGCAACAATGACTGGGTAATTGAACCTCGAGGAACCATTTCTGAGGAACAGATGAACGTCAAGTTTAGGCCGATCAAAGACGGCGACGTTGTAAAGCTTTACCACAAGCGGACCAGGAAATACTTGCGGGCGAACGATGTGAGGCCGCCAAACTCCGAGCACGACTATTCCAACGAAGTCAGCTGTAGCGGGAGCCGCGCTGAAACCCAGGATGTCAACTACGAGTGGAAGGTAGTCATCAAGGGCAAGAAGCCCCATTCGAAAAACGACCTCCCTCTCCGCAAATTGAGGGCTACCGAAACCGTGTTCCAGTTGGTTCACAAGGGTACTAGGTGTACCTTGATGGGCCATAGCACGAAATTGCCCAAATGGGCGTTCCACCAAAGCCAGGTTCTTTGTGTCAACGACCCAACTCTTCCAAATACTTTGTTTTACATTGAGAACAACCACCACCCCGTGATTGACAAGGATGTGGCCACATACCCTCGCGTTGATCTTCCTCGGTTGCTGCTTTGGGGTAAGCTTTTGAACTACCACCAGGCAATGTGGAGGTTGAATCAGGGATTCAGTCAAAAGCATGAATACTCATCTCAGCCAATCGTGTGGCCATTCGTCCTCCGCGGAATCAGCTTTTTCACAAGTGGCCACGTCAATCAAAAGCTTTCGGATGAAGCGGGAAGTAGCATCTATCTTCTTGGCAATGTTGCGGTGTACTTTGGGGGGATTGCGGTGGTAGTCTTATTCGGGTTTTGGTCTGCATTCTATTTATTGTCCCATATGAATCCATTCATAATTGTCAATGAACCTGCCTTTGTGACCAACTACTTTTTAACAACATTTCAGTTCGTCAGCGGATGGTTCCTCAACTATATTCCCTACTGGCAAATGACGCGCCAAATGTTTGCCCACCATTATTTGGTAAGTGTTTTCTTTCTCGTATTGGCTACAGCCCAATACACAGAGTATCAAGTGCGTGTGCGGCCAGTTTTGGGGTGGTTTATTATAGCCGGGATGGGATTGAGCGCATTTGTGTGCTTTATTAACACTTTTCCTTTGATATATGGCGTTGGATGGACGGTCGAGCAATGCGAGAGATCAAAGTACTTCCCCACATGGGATTATGACTGCATGGCCTATAGTCAGTGAAAAACATGTAAATGTAAAAGCGCCAATAAATTATGATTGCATGCATACGCCACTCGTAGAATTTACCCAAAAAGATTCATGATCGGGTGCGGTATATTCCCCCCGAAACACTGAAGATGAGTTCTTCACACCAGCGAAGTAATTCGTCTTTCTCTTCGATTTTCGCTTTCCGTTCTTCCTCGGTTTTGTCTAGCTCTTCAATCAAATCCGCTATGGTTTTCAATTGCGTTTCGGGTAGCGTGCCAATGCCGGGTAGAGAATCGATGATCATGCTGATCTGGCGCGATTTCAATATAATATCAGTTGATAGTTCGTTTAAAACGCTCTCAAAAGGTGCTTCTGTCTTTGACGCGTTGCTTGGGGCCGAGTTGCCTCCACTTGCATCCTCCCTTTTGCCTGGCGCCGGCGCGTTCGCGGCCAAGTTGATTGTCGACGCCGGGTCGGGATCTAGAGGAGCCATTTCACTGTGTGTACTAACATAGTTAACCGTGGCGTTGAATTGCGCCACAAGTTGGTCCAAACAAACTTGTAGCTGGGTGAGCCTGTCTGCCATTGAAAGCGATGTTCGGTGGAGGTGAGTTTTCCCACGCTCAGAAATGCGGTGCTTTTGGGAGTGCATGTAACTGCCATGAGCTAGCCTCTCCCCTTTTTGCAGCCAATGCTAAGGGCACAGCATCATGCAGAAAATGGACTCGATAGCGAGAGTGGACCCTTTTTTATATTCCCTGCTGAATCTAGTTTTTGCAGCCACTATGTAGTGTGTCTATAAAAACTGCAGCCTTGCGCCCTCGCGAGTTCTACAGTCTAATTTGGGCCACTCAGCCCAATCCTGCTTCTTTGAACCAGAAGATTTTTTCACCGGCAGAAATTGGTATATTCTTATTTGCTAAACTTCCCTCTTGGGGTTTTACGACCACCATTATCGAGCGGTGCTTAACACGACACCCGTACACCGAGGTGATTCCCGTACCCTGGGAAGAAACCCGTACCCTGGGTATCAGACGCTGACCGCCTGTGGCTCTCTGCCGCACGTGATTGAAGTACGCGCTCTGCGGTTATCTGTGCTGTCGTTCCTCTTGTTGCCGCCTATGTCTGATCCCAGCCCCAGCCTGACGATAAGCGAGCCCAGGTGGCAGCCTGATAGCTCTTCGTCTGAATGTGTTATTTGTGGCAGCGAATTTGGTCTATTTAACCGCCGGCATCATTGCCGGAAGTGTGGACGGCTAGTGTGTGGCACTTGTTCCAGCCAGTATATTTCGTTTCTCCCAAACTCGCCAGTGGTGCGTCCCCTGGGTCTTGTTCGGCGTGCTGTCGGCGAGGAATACCACCGTATGTGTGAGGAGTGCGCGAGTGAGACATTAATGATCAGGCGGGCCCTTGAAGAGGCGGACGGCGTGGGCCGTCCTGATGCGGTGGCGGCCGCAATCGCGAAGCGCGTGGTACAGATTGCCACCCGCCAGCTGGACCTGACTTCCACATTGCTAGTGGATGCTGACTCGAGTAGCGACAATAATATATGCCCCGTATGTGCCAAAGACTTGGCACTGCTTCACCGGGAGCAGGTGTGCGATGCAGGCATGGACACCCCCAACGAGGCATTCGAGGCCTTCAAGGAACGGCACATATCAGAGTGCTTGGTGGAGAGTGACTTCGCGCTGGAGCTACGGCTGGCTGCTGGCACACCCTTGCGCAACCGCATGTTGGTATACAAGATCCCTGCGATCGAGACGGCGCAAACCCCCGGGAGGGAGCTAGAGAAAGAGTGTGTCATTTGTTTGGAAGACATTTGCCCTGGCGACAAGGTGGGTCGGCTCGAGTGCCTCTGCGTCTTCCACTACAAGTGCATAAAGGACTGGTTTGGCCGCAAGGGGCCAGGCCTGTGCCCGGTACACCTCTTGCACAAGTAGGCCATGTGATTGTGGATCGAACATGCAGATGGTAGATTAGCACAGATGGTGGATACGCGCAGATGGTGGACGAACGCGCAAGTACGGGAGGCTCGGTGTCTGCGAGCCTGGAACTACTAGCTGGAATATGGTATAGGATGATAACTGTGTTGATATGTAGTGCCTAGCGTTCCTCGCGGTCGGCATCGTCCCTGCTCTTCTTCTTCCCCTTTTTCTCGTGGAAGTCCTTGGTCTGCTTGATGGCCTCTGCGGTGGCGCGGTCCACATGCACATGCAACGCATTCAACACGTCTTTCGGTGGCGCGGGGTCCTTGGGGAGCTTCTTCTGCAATACCGCTTCAATCCGCAAGTACATCTCCAAGTCGTATTGCGTCACCAAGGAGATGGATTTGCCTGATCTTCCGGCACGAGCGGTACGACCCACCCGGTGGATGTACGCCTTGGAATCGGTGGGGATATCGTAGTTGATGACACAGTCCACTGCAGGAATGTCCAACCCACGGGCGGCCACATCCGTGGCCACCAAAATGTTGGCTTTGCCCGCCTTGAACTTGTTCAACGAGCCCAACCGTTGGGCCTGCGACAACTGGCCATGCAAGGGCACCGCAGAAAATCCCAAGATCCGAGCCAAAAGCGCGGTACGCTGCGAGTGGGCACAGGTGCGGGTGAAGATGATGATGGACTTGCCGACAAACTCGTTGAGCAAGTGTATCAAGTAGGTGTTCTTGTACCCATCGCTGACCAACATCATCGACTGGACCAAGTTGTCCGCGGTCTGGTACTTGGACGAAACGGCAATACGCACCGGGTTGTTGAGTGACGCCCGCTGCAACTTCTCGATCTTGTTGGTCATGGTAGCGGAGAAAAGGTAGGTGTTGCGCTCGCGTGGAATCACCCGCAATATCTTGTCGAGCTCCGGGCCAAAGTCGAGGTCCAACAACCGGTCCGCCTCGTCCATAACAAGATACTTGAGGTTCTTCAAGCTGAAGCCCTTGGTGTGCTCCAAGTGGTCCACAATACGGCCAGGAGTGGCCACCAACACATGAGGCTTGCGCATCAAGTCACGCGCCTGGTCCATCATGTCCATGCCGCCGACAATGCAACAAGTGCGGAGCCCCATTCCCGCTCCAAGCGCATCGAAGGTTTCTTTGATCTGGTATGCCAACTCTCGCGTGGGGGATAACACAAGGGCGTAGTAGGGGAGCTGGTCATCCCACAATGATTGCAAGATGGGGATAGCAAATGCAGCGGTCTTACCCGAGCCGGTCACGGCAAGTCCAATCACGTCTTTTCCCTCCAATGCGTGAGGAATCGCCTCGGCCTGGATCGGAGTGGGTTTGGTGAACTTCATACCTTGAATAGCCTCCAAAAGCTCTGGAATCAACTTGAGCTCGGAAAACGAGTCGAAGCGCTTGCTTCCGTCCGAAACCGTCACCTCCGATGCTTCGGGTTTGATAGATGCGGCCTCAGGTTTATTAGTGGCGAGTTTCTTCTTGAGAGCATTTTTCTTTATCTTCTCTGCGAGAGCAAGTGTGTCTGTGGCATTCGAGTGGATGCGGGCCTTTTTTGGCGCGTGTGCTTTGGCCATGAGTGTAGAGTTAAGATGTGTGTGATGGAGGCGATGAGATGGGGTTTTTCGTGTGGACGGTACTGCAGAGTGTTAGGTTCTGAGTCTATAGGCCCCAGCACCAGCTTTAGTGGGCGGTGGAAATTGCGATAAAGGCTGGAGGACGGTAATGGTTTTATCTGGGGGCATTCCACCTTGCCCTATACTACCTGCCCTGCTCGCTGCTTTTGGGTGGTGCCGGTGGCCGAAACTGAAAAAGGTGAGGGGGTACGGGTGTGGCCCTCCATCGCACTTGTGCGATGACATTTTATCTCAACTATTCCTCATCGTACAGCCATGGCCAAAAGAAGAACCAAAAAGAGAACTCACCAGCCTTTGGACCCCGAGGAGGTCGCGAAGATTCCCAAATCCATGGTGCTTTCCCTTGGAATGTCACTCAAAAGCTCGTCGTTGGCCCAGTTGGTGAAGGATTTTCGTTTCATGATGCAACCCCACACCGCCATCAACTTAAGAGAGAGAAAAGCAAACAGTTTGAAGGATTTTGTGGTCATGACCGGACCATTGGGTGTTTCTGATCTCTTCGTGTTCAAGCAATCCCAGTCCTCTGGCAATGTGTCCTTGCGCATTGGTAAAATGCCCAAGGGTCCTAGTTTGCAATTCAAGGTCAACACATACTCGTTGATGAAGGACGTCAAGAGAATATTGAAACATCCAAAGTCTATCGGGAAGGATTCAGCGTTGTTCCAACAGCCCCCTTTGCTTGTGATGAACGGCTTCTCCTCCAAAGTGAACGAGATGGAAAACCACGAAAAGTTAATGGTCACCGTGTTCCAGAACCTCTTCCCTCCCATTAAGCCGCATGAGACTAAAGTCAGCACAATCAAGCGGGTTCTTTTAATCAACAAAATGCCAAACGGCGAGATCGAGATCAGGCACTACGCCATCAACACGAAGTTGGTCGAGGAAAACAGAAACGTCAAGAAGCTCATCAACTCGCACCACAACTTGAAGAAAAAGTTACCCGTGATGACGAAACACGACGACATCTCTCAGTTGGTGTTAGACCCCTACTCAGTTGGTGGCTTGACATCCGACTCTGAGATGGAGGACGATGCCGTGGTGGAGATACAGGGCGAGCAAGCGAGCGCAATCAGAAAGAAAGAGGTCGCCCCTGCTCCCGGGTCCACAACGAGAAAGAGAGCGATCAAGTTGAGTGAGTTGGGTCCGCGTATCAACATGAGTTTGGTGAAGATTGAGGAGAGCTTGTTGGGTAGTAAGAAGGTCATCTATCATTCCAACGTGACCAAGCTGGCCAACGAGTTGAAAGAATTGGAAAAGAGACACCAAGCACGTGAACAAAAGAAGGCGGAGCGTAGAGCTGTGCAAAAGGCCAATGTGGATGCCAAACAAGCAAAGAAGGATGCGAAGAAAGCACGCAGAGAAGCACGGAAGAACGGTGAGGCGGTGGATGCCAAAGATGAAGCTGAGTCTGAGTCTGAGTCTGACAGCGATGCGCCGCAGATCAATCCAAGCGACTACGAGAACGACAGTGACTTGTTTAGTGACGTTGAGTAAAGTTATACAAATGCATAGGGGCTAGAGGCCGCACAGAAAGGGAATTATGTAGACGATTCAAGATTAGGGAATAGTAGAACCGATTGAATCATTCACGCGCCGAATCTGCTCTGTCAAGCATGCAATGCGCCGCTGCAAGTTAGCAAGCTCGACCGCCAGGGTCAAACCAGATCGAAAGTTGGATTGAGCGTGCCTCAATTGCACGGGTACAAGCGCACCAAACTGTGCCATGGGGTTATATGGCTTCAAAGACAAGCGGGCAACATCTTCTGTGAGAGCGACAACGTCCTGGTCTTTCAAGGCGTTTTTGTTTTTACGATTTCGAAGAGTGTTTTCTCTGGGGTCCTGCGCAAGCGTCTTTTGCTGGATTTTTTCATCGCCATCCGTGGTCACCTTTGGGCTTTCCCTCGTAGTGCTGGCCTCGGAGTTTTTCTCGGCGTTCTTCTCTGCGCCCTCTGCGTCCTCTAAGTCCCCCTTATTCTTCTGCTCGACAGCCACTTCCGTCTGTGCAATCAAAATCATATCACTTGTATCTTGTTTTCTTTCCACAGCAATTGCGGCGGGATGCACACGCATGTCGAACAGATCCATGCCGAAGCGGCGGCCGGGGTAGTTGGCGGAGAAGTTCGCTCGACTCAAGTTTTGAAAGCCGTCGACGAACGCCGAGCGAAAGTCGGAATTTGCCACCTCTTCGTAGCGCGCAACGGCAATGAGAAGATCGGCCACAAGATCATCGACCGTGGCAATGTCTGACCTTGTCATTGCGGCGTCCGACTCTGGCGACTGTATCGGTTCCAACTCCTGGTTCTTGAACGACTGCTTTTTTAGCTCAAGTTCTATCAGTTGATATTGCTGGGAATTTGGCGGTGTCTCGATCTTTTCGGTCCTCGTGGGCCCTTTCCCAGCCGTGTCCACCTTCACCATTAGGGGTGTCTACCTCCGCCATTTTACTTCCTATCAGCGGAAAACATCAACTGTGCGGGTGCAGGAACGCTCAACTGTAGAAGCGACGCAACCGCACCACCTCCGCACGCGGCAAGAGGTCGCCAAACAGCGCGTCGCTGTCGGAAATGATGCGCAGTTCCGCCGCCAGACGCGCGGCCAGTTTCATGTGGCCGTGGCGCCACAAGGCGTAGATAAGATCCTCCTGCCCCACCACCGAGTCCGCCCCGTGGGACTGTTCCATGACCCGGGCCAAGTCGTGGAGAATGTTGGCGGTCAAACCCCACACATCGTAAATGGGCACGTTGGCGGAATTGCGGCGCATGCCGCGGTTGCCCCAGCCTTCGCCCGACTCGGAGTCCGAGCCGGAGTCCACATCGTCTAGGCCGCGCAACCACGGCGCCTCGTCCGGGTTGTCGCGCGCAAACGTCACCAGGCGCAAGTCCCACGGCACGCCGCCCCACTTAACCGAGCGGTGCGATCGCAGCGCCGCCTCAAGCGCGCGAGTGCGCGGCACAAAGTCGCGAAGCGGCACCAGAAATATTCCCAGGCTCTCGCCCGGGTTGAGGGCGAGCCCGAGGTCGCGCACATCCGGCGGCACCTGCAACACCGCCACACACGGCCGCACAGCCAGAAGCGTGCGCAGCAAGTAGCACGGGAGCTCCGTCACCGGCTCGTACGCTGCGCCAAAGCGGCGCGCAAGCTCCTCCGCGCCCGCCAAGCCTATCTCCTCCGCGGCCTCTCGCTGCGCCACCATCCACGGCAGCTCGAGCCCCGTGTCGGCTTTGCCGCCAGGCAACAGCACGTGGCCAGGGAAAGAGCGAAGTCTCGCCAGGCGGCGCGTTAGGACTACACGCCACTCGCCGCCTCGCCCCAAAAAGAGGAGCACCAATACTGCGGCGCGACGCGCCACGGGCACGCGGTGCCACGCACTTACGGTTTGGCCTGCGGCGGCGCGCGCCACATACGCACGGAGGGAGTTTATGGCTTCCATTTTTGCGACGCGGAATTCAACTGTTTGAGGCGCGGCTACGTTATGTATAGCCGGATTTGATGCAAAGGGGGTTTCGCGAAGGGTGTTTTAGTGTAGAAAGGTAGAGAAGGGTTTTCTCGTGTAGTAGGTTTTCTAGTGTCAAGTGTTTCAAGCGGAGAGTTTCTAGCGCGGAGGGTTCTTTTAAGGCAGAGGGTTTTTTAAGGCAGACGGGGGTAGATGTGGATGGTGTGGTAGCTGTGGATATGGGGCTGTTTGCAGATATCTTGTAACCCGGAAGCGATTGGGTTTCAGTGGCCCAGGGAGAGATTGTAGCAAAGTGAATGGACGACAAAAAGAGGCTCAAGCAGGAAGAGGATAATGACCGGTGTATTTCCGTCGTCTTTTGTTCTAACAATTGACCTGGTCAAGAAGTACTACTGGAGAAGAAAGAGCGGGGTGCCGCGGGTGGGCGCGAAGTTGATTTATTTGTGCACTCTGGATTTGGACTGGATGCATTTACGGTATACTTTTCCAAAACTCATACACTGGCGTCTTACAGGTGTCGATGACTTTCTGTAAAATCAATGTCCAGTCATCATTTCTGGCCTTTAGCTGACTAATGTGCACTCTTCATCGGGTCTTTCGCTGACACCTGGTAACCTTTATTTGGCATATTAGTTGTATACTTAGTCTGTACCATGCTCGTTGTGTCTGGCTAGTCTGCACTTTGCTACGAACATGTGTGAACTCTCCATGAAAACTCTTATGCGGAATTGAGGCTAATTGATTTTCCAATAAGGAATTTTTCCGTCGAGACCAAATCAAACCGAGGCTATGGAGCTGCATCCTAGACAAGTCGATGTTGCAACACCCAATAAAACAATTAATTTTGCAACCGTTCATGGTCGGTTCGTGTAAATTTACGAATTCAAGTTTCCTCCCATCACTAATACCAGTTCTTCCGATCGATTTATTTTCTCTATTTCTTTCATTTTGACTTAGAAATTTTTAGCTGGTGGTTAATTCGCGTCGTGCTCCACAGTCAATACTGTTATGTTTGAGGTAATCCAAGATCTCACTCAAACTTTCCCAAGATCGAATTCTTCTGGTGAATGGTAAACACTCTCAATTGTCAATGATGAATTGTTTGCACCATTTATTAACACAAGTCTTACTTCGCGAAAATTCTCAAATTTGTGTGTGAGCCTGCAAAACCTGTATTTCCTTGCGATTGATTGAAAAGTCGTTTTTTTACAATAAATTTATTCGCTTCAAAAACAACGCTACCTCCGATTGACAAATATGTACACCAGAAAGGGTGTTTAGGCGACATTTAGCTCCGGTAGGCATCACAACTACAAGTGCTTCATACGGTTCCGCGACTGTTCCGTTAAGCCCGCGGTATTTTGTTCTTCTCGAAAAGCACGCGACAGGATGAGCCGTGGCTATTCTCGCGTGTCGTAAAGATTCTGTTCACTACGGTCTCAGTGCAGCCAGCACATTCACAAGTTATTCTAATACATTTTTATTCTCTATAATTCCGTCCCATTAGTTTTCCAAAAGCAGTGGCCATTTGTTGATGTCAGCATTGTTGTAGATGATGTCGTAAGTGGCCTCAAACAAGGGGAATTCCTCTTGCAACTTGTAGTTTTCCAACAACTCGTGCACCTCCTTGGCAGTGATGATACCCTGCGAGGATTGGCCGTTCAACAACTTGGCTTCGGCTTCCCACGCGTCGACCTTGTTCTCGATCATGTAGCGCGCGACACGGACGTTTCTGCCACCGGAACAAGTGGTGATTAAGTCGGCAACACCGGCGGATTCCTCGGTGAAGGTGGTGCTTTCAGGAGCGGACAAGCCCTTGATTCCAAACTTCTCCCAGTAAGATGCAAAGTGGATGGTTTCCTTGATACCGATTCTCATGATGGCAGACTTGGCGTTGTCACCCCAGCCGGCGCCCTCAACGAAACCAGCAGCGCATGCAACGACATTCTTCAACGCACCGGCAATGGATGCACCAATAACATCCTTGATGACACGCACGTGGAAGTAGGTTCTGTGGAACGCCTCCTTGAGAATAAACTCGTCAATGTCCAAACCTTCGCCACGGAAGTCGCTTGGCAAGTTGTAGGCAATAGAGGTCTCAGACCAGTTGCCTCTGGCAACCTCGTTGGCAATGTTGGCACCAGACAAGACACCACAGTAGATGCCCAAAGTGTCGGTGATGGATTGCGACAACAATTTGCAACCGTCGGCGTCAACCTCCAAACCCTTCAAACAGGAAATGGCGCGCGCATGCGGAAGAACCTTGCCAACCAATTGCTTGCAGACACGAGGAAGGAATTGGTGGGGGATGTTAAAGATCAAGAGATCCGCGCCCTCCACGGTGGAGACAATGTCGGGGTTGGCCACCAAGTTCTCGGGCAACTTGACGTCCGGCATGTACTTGACGTTTTCGTGGTCGGTGTTGATGATTTCCGTCAATTTGCGGCCCTCAACCTCTTCTTCGAAAACCCACATGTTGACCTGCTTTTCGAAGATGGCTGGCTTTTCCAGGGTGTTCTCGGCCACAAGCTTGGCGACCGCTGTGCCCCAGTTACCGGAACCGATGATGGCAATTCTGAAAGGCTTTGGAATATTGTATGGAAGGGTAGTAGACATGTTGATTGTGTTGTGGGGAGAGGAATGAGTGGGCGAACAGCACTTTTATATACGAAAGGGCTGTGGTAGGCAGCCAGTGATAGACATGCGAAACAATTTTCACGTACAGGAGTACGGCATACACCCGCCTGATTCCCTCCGCAGTGACGAGCTACTCCCACCTATGACATCATTCCCCAATGCTGCTGCGGTCTCGATTCATGCCTCCAATCGCGAGGTAATAATCCGAGTTAGTACCCCTAATTGTTTAGATCGAGACGGTGCTGGCTTTTGTGGCGACATTCATGTCGCACTCCAGTGTCGGCTTTAGCCCCAGGGATGCTCCCCTCTTCTTTACCCCTCGGCGTTAAAATTGATGAAACTGGATGACCACCCCGATATTGCTATGTCTCCTTTGCGCTACCATGTCGCTGCACTATTAATGGTGCGAAGAATATGTCGTCATTGCCTGCACACGGCCCTCCATCGGAGCACTAGTGACGTAGCGCCTGTAGCTCAGCACCCGTCGCCTGTACACAGTGGACGGAAAAAGAAATCTCTCAGCAAAAGAAATCACTTTGTGCTACCGGAAAAACCCCGTGTAGGTTTGCGGCGCATATCGCACGGGTAATGCTGGAGCAGTCCCATGACAAGCGCCGAGCAGGTGGCTCGCTACTGCCACCGCCAATTGCGTTCTGTCGAAAGTAAGTCAAAGTGTCGCAATGGTACGATACAGGGTCTCACCATATTGATGTGGCAGGCGAGATTCTTTCCTATTTAGTCTTACAGCTTGCAGTCCTGTAATATCCAAGCCCCGTAAAATTGTATGGTTTCGGCTGCAATGAGGCACTGGGTGTCCACCGCATCAGTGTATGGGATATTGCCTCTTGCAACGGCTCTTGTCTCACCGCCGGCCCCAATTGTCTCATTGTTCTCGTAGCCCTGGTTATTTACCTCGTGGCCCTGGCTATGTATCTCATAGCCCTGGCTCTTTATCTCACAGCCCTGGCTCTTTATCTCACAGCCCTGGCTATTGGCCTCACCTAATGCTTGTCCTTTTGCGAAGTCGGCTACTCACGCCCCCGCCAGGAAGATTCAGCGATCATCGTCATTTTTGTAGTCATCGTACATTTCCTGCCACGCGCTGTCGACAATTTGATGCCCCTGTCTCTGGTGCGGTTGGCCCTCCAGCAATTGGCTCTGATGCGGCAGGCTCCACGAGTCATCTTCGGTCCAGTCGCTCGGTTGCACCTGGCCCCCGCTGACAATCCGCGCCGCCTGCAAGGGAGTTAAATCCGCCGACAAGCCGCCCTCGCGAATGTGGGCCAACGGGTCAGGGAGGTGCGGGCGCACCGACTCGGATTCGCGCATCGGCCGGTGGTAGTCAGGCGCAAGGTCGGGCGCGCGATATTCGGGCGCGCTTTCCTCGCGGTCGACCCGCATGGCATCAGCCGCCCGCACCGACCCGCTTCGGTCGCCGGGACTAGCCGACCGCTCCACCAACTTGTCGCCCCCTGACGAAATCTCCACCTGACGTGCCAGAATCAGCGCCATGAGCTTTAAGAAATTCAGCTGCCCAAACTTGGTCGACGTGTCTTCGCTCTTGAGGTTTCGCTCCAGAATCATCAGTCGCTCGACCGCGCGCGCCGCCTCAGCAAACCTTTCCTTTTCGTCCTCGTTTTCCTGCTCCGCGCGGTGCGCCTGCTCCGACTCAAAAATCTCGCGCGCCACCTGCTCGAATTGCGATCCTATCACGTCCTGCTCGAGCTCCATGCTTTTCATGGTGTCAATGCTGTGCTGCGGCGACATGTGCGTGGCGTGAGTCGGCCCGAACCCCTGCGTCACAGCAGGAGTGACCTGGCGAAACTGGTGTGCGCGAGATTCGGGCGCGCGCTCGTGTAGCGAAAGGCCGTTGAACTGGTCGACCCAGCCTCTGGGGCGGGCATGTTGAGGGTTTTGGCGTCGGCTTTGAAAATCTTGGAAATCTTGAACAAAGCTCTGCCCTGGCCGCAGTTGGGCCTGCTGTTTGTGGCGGGGCTGATCAGTTTGGAAACGATGTTGGTTCAGGTACTGTGGTTGATTCAGGTACTGTGGTTGATTCAGGTACTGCTGTTGATTTTGGTGCTGCGGGTGTTGGTTTTGCTGCTGAGTAAACTGGTGGCCTTGCGCATTGTGAAACTGACTTGCGTCGAATTGGCCCGAAATCAGAGATTCGAACCGCGAAAAGTCGCTGTTGAGCGCATTGTCGACTGCGGGCCGCTGGAATCCATTTTGTCCGCCTACTTGGCCATGCACAAACTCTCGCTGAAGAGTTTGGTCTCTTTGCGCGTGCTTGTTGAGCCGGCTTAACGCGCTCGACGGTCCACAGTTAGCGTCCATATTCGGTTAATGAAAGTTAGATTGAAGTTGAGACCAAGAAAGAAGGCGGAGTTTGGATGTTGGTAGCGAAAGGGTTGATAGAGGTGTGGGGTCGCCCAGGTGAAGAAATACTCTGAGCCGAGGAATGACCGCTGTTTGATATCTGGGGAAAATTTGCCGTTTGGGGATGTACTGCACATAGTACCTTCCTGATCTTGCTGTCCTCACCGCAGCTGTGTCGCAGCCGAGGAATGCCTCGACGCTCCCCGTTTGCGGTAATTGCTCATGTCGTCGGATAGACCGTATGACTTCGGTAACCGTGTTTGGCGGTCCTATCTCCAGCTAATGTGCACACCAGTACCGCGATAGGCTAATGCGGCGTGCAGAGAGGCTCAGGATTTGGCAGCCGCCACTGCTTATATATTGATAAGGTAACGATGGCTGCAAATACAGCTTACGCATGACCAATACGACTTTACTGATTAAGGTTTAATCGCTCCGTTTAAAGCGCATGGGGTAAGCGCGATGCACTCCTTTTCGCTGCGATAAGTACGCGGTGTGTATGGCTGCAAAATTGTGGGGGTGATAGCTGCATGAGTGGCTTCCATATATAAACAGAGACATGCTTACCGCATCAGAGGTCAGCCACCGCTACATATGTAATGAGTCACCGGTGTGTAAATGATAGAGGACTTCCTACATCTGCGATGGTTTCAAGCTGCCGGTAAATAGTAAATCGGACCCATCAAGACTCACATATAAAAGATTGCGCTAGAAATTTCGATTTTTCAAATAGAGCAACACCTCAAGACTCAGAAAGCACGCCTGTGTACGAATAGCTCAGTTTATTAAATCGTCGCCAAAAAGTTCAACGTACGCCTCGCCCAAAAATTCGTGCACATTCAGTGTCTGCATTGCGCGATGGTACTTGGCAAAGGCCTTGGCCAGCGCCACCCGCACCAAAGTGCACGCGGCGAAACATGCTACAAGCACATCGAGGCCGGACTCTTCCTTGGCATCCTGCCGGTCGTGCGCATTGCGTGCCCAAATTAGCATTGTCCCCACGGCACCTGCCAAAGTGTCGCCCTGTCCCCCTACGCGCCGCATCAGCCCATGAGTGTCGGCCACCACGTGGTCCGCCGCGTCCGAGCCGCAGTCACGGGCGGCAATCTCTTCTGCGCCCTTGCGCAAGATTACCACCCCGCCCAACGCTCGCAGCAAAGCCCTCGCCGCGCCCGCGCCGGGAACATTCTCCACATTTAAAGCAGTGCAGAGGCGCGCAAACTCCACCGCGTTGGGTGTGAGCACTGCGCGCCGATTGCCGTGCACCAACTCGGGGCGCATGGTCACAAGAAACAAGCCGTCCGCATCCACCACCACCGGCTTGTTCGCGACGCGAATCTCCTCCACCACCCGCATCAACGTGCGCAACATCAAGGGATCGCGGCCAAACCCTGGGCCCACCACGAACGCGTCAAGCCTGGATAGCAACAGCATCACCTTGGGGAGAATGTGCTGTTCCACGACATCCGCGACGGTGCGTGACTCGAGTGCCTCGGCCAACGGCGCGCGCGCGATATCATCCCACGTCTCGCGCAGGGCAAAACGCTCGATCGTGGGGTTGTCGGTGGAATAGAGGTATGGGTGCACCATCAAATCGGGCAGGTATCCCTTGATTACAGGTGCCGCCTGTTTCTCGCAAACCACGTGGCTTAAGTCGGCACCGACAAGAGCAGCGGAATGAGCGGCAAAGAACGGCGCGCCGGTGTAATCTTCGCATCCTCCGAACACACCGATTTTCCCCGCCTGGCCCTTATAGAGCTTGGAGGAAAGGGGCTGTACGAGACGCCGGGAGAGCTGAAGCAATTCTTTGTTTGATTTGGCACTCAACATAGGGTAGGTCGTCGAGAGCAATAGTGGTTCAAAATGCCATTCGACTGTGTGCAGAGTTGCGGAGAGCAAGGTCGCAGAGTGCGTGGAGAAACGTGCGACGTGAGGTGACTTCAGTCGTGCTCGCGCGCGACAGTAGTGCGGCAGCGCCAACACGCAGCGCGGGTCTCCTGGTCCATTGTCGCCTGAAGTGGATGGCGGTGGTCAAATTTCTTTAGTGTTTCCGCCTCTCTCTCCAATTTCCAGAGATGGCGGGGATACATTTTCTCCAACCGCTGCCCTCTCTCGTGTCCGGCCCCGAGACCCAAACCTCCTAAACTTCCGCAACTGTGGAGCATTGTGCCCCAGCCAGTTGCGCCGCACATCGCCAACCGAACATGATATAAGCAACGTAGAAGCTGCGTTTTTTCAGCGAGCTCCAGTTCTCATATACTCAATTGCCGAATTTTGTTGCTCGTGCCAGTTTAGACCCCGTGTTTTCTCTCGGGGTTCGCCCAATTAACGATCTCCGTTGTATACAGTACGGGATAGGCACACTGGAGACCCCAGTATATAAAGGCCCAGCCCCCCAACCCGGCATTGAAGCTTAAATTGTGCTTAATTGACCATGCCTCTTGCCAGAGTTTCGTTTAGATCTATTCTTCCTATTGCCGCTGCCGTCGGTGCCGCCGGTATGGCCTTCCACTATTCCGGGTCTAGAGTTTTCAACGAGCCTTCAAAGACGTTCACTGGGGGTGACGAGTGGATCGACTTGAAGTTGAAGGACTCGTGGAACATCTCGGAAAACACAAAGCACTACGTTTTCGAATTGAAGAATCCCGAGGAAGTGTCGGGCTTGGTTACTGCGTCCCTTTTGTTGGCCAAGTTTGTCACCCCAAAGGGCAGCAACGTTATTAGACCTTACACTCCTGTCTCCGATGTCGACCAAAAGGGTACCATTGAGTTCGTGATCAAGACTTACCCAGAAGGTAAATTCTCTAAGTTTGCTTACGACTTGAAGCCAAACGACACTGTTGCGTTCAAGGGTCCAATCGTTAAGTGGAAGTGGGAGCCAAACCAGTTTAAGCACATTACCTTGATTGGGGGCGGCTCAGGTATCACTCCATTGTACCAATTGCTCCATGAGATCACGAAGAACCCTGCTGACAAGACCAAGGTTGACTTGTTCTACGGTAATTTGACCGAGGAGGACATTTTGTTGAAGAAGGAGTTGGACTCCATTGCCGAAAAGCATAAAGACCAAGTCTCGTTGCACTACTTCCTCGACAAGGCCCCAGCCAACTGGACCGGCCACACTGGTTACATTTCCAAGGACTTCTTGAAGGAGCACTTGCCTGCGCCATCTAAGGATGCCAAGATTTACGTTTGCGGTCCACCAGGTTTGTACAATGCCATTTCCGGTAACAAGAAGTCGCCTTCCGACCAAGGCGAAGTCACCGGTGCTTTGGCCGAGTTGGGTTACACCAAAGACCACGTCTTTAAGTTCTAGTTAGTTTTAAAAGAAATATAAATCTATTCTCGACATATCAATTGGAATCAACCACTTGTGCGGCGGTAGAGGATGGGATGGTGCCATTGATCAGCATCGGTTTGAGTGCGCACACACATTCTTTAGCGAAGTCGCACTCTCATACAACGAGATATGGTCCAAGTTGTGGTCGAAGGATGCTGCCACGGCGATCTCGATCAAATATACCAGAATGTACCTCTACTGGCGGACCTACTAATTATATGCGGAGATTTCGAGGCCAATCGCAATGCTACAGACCTTGAGACCATGAGTGTACCTCCAAAGTACCGCGAGATGAAAGATTTCCATAAATATTACCGGGGCGAAAAAAAAGCTCCAGTATTGACGGTTTTCGTGGGCGGAAACCATGAATGCCTGCTGTACCTACGTGAACTCCAGTTCGGCGGCTGGGTCGCTCCGAACATCTACTATTTGGGACATTTTGGTGTGGTGTGGTTCAAGGGTCTTCGAATCAGTGGTATCAGTGGCATCTGGAACTACCACTCATTCACCAACTCCATGTCGGCTCAAAAAGCCCCGGTATACGCTCTCCCGTACAATCCGCTGACTCTCAAAAGTATTTATCATGTTTCACCAAAGAGCTACGTGAAGCTCCTAGTCAGCCAGTCTAGTGACATTGTGGTATCGCACGATTGGCCTCAGTATATTTGGAAATGGGGAAACTTGTCTCAGCTTCTTCGACATAAGCCTTTCTTTCGCAAAGACATTGACTCGGGTCGTTTGGGCTCGCCGCTTGCAAGAAACGCATTGGCCCGGTTGAAGCCTCGGTATTGGTTTTCTCTGCACTTGCACACTCGGTTTGTGGCCTCAGTGAAACACAAGGATGGCAGGCACACCCATGGTGGAACCTTGTCGATGCCGCAATCAGATAAGAAAGTTGGTCACTCGGATGAAATTGAACTTGACATCGACATCAGTGAAACACAGTCGCTGGGTGAGATTACACTAGATATTGATACTTCGGGAGGTAAAGCCGCTCAGCTGTGTGAAAGCACTTCAAGGAATGACTCGCAAATCCCGCTGAGTGCCGTTACCAAACTCAAACGCTGTGTTGACTCTACGAATAACTCTGCCATCAATTCGGAGATAGAGCTCGATCTAGACATAGATAGCGAGGAACATATCGGGGCAGACTCATCATCACGCAACGAGTTAGGCGACTCATCGTCCATAATTGCAAGTGGTAAATCTGTGCCCGTGGCTGGCCCTGTGGCTGGCGGCGAGCAGAAAAGGAGAAAAACAGACACGGCTACCACCCAATTCTTAGCTCTAGATAAGTGCTTGCCTAGAAGAAAATTTCTCGAACTTGTTGAAATTGAGCCTTCCTCGCAGCACGCCTCGGCTTTGGATAGTGACATGTACTACGATGCAAGGGCAATCGCCATCAATAAGGTCGTCGAGGATTTTGTCCACACTAACCAATCCCAATGGCATTCCATCAGTCCCCACCACCTTTTGGAACTCGATCGCATTGGTAATTTGTTGGAAGAGCTCGGAGAGAGCGTGACGCATGAAATGACCAGAATCCAAAATCTCGATCTTAAGATTCCTGTGAACTTCCAGATGATCGCCCCAGACAGCACCGTGTCTGACGTTTCCTTGCAATATTGGCCTAATAATCAGACCCAGGAATACTGCGAAAAGTTTAATGTTCGGAGTCCACACCTTGATGGCATATGAAAGACACCAGGACTCTATGGTTATAACCCGCGTATCCTCGAAAAAGGCTCTCGAAATATATTTTGTCGTGTAACTCTCTCCAGTCCAGTGATGGAAGTAACATTAAGCCTGCACCTAGGAGTGCATTTCTATGTAGTGGATCTCACGGCGTGATAGACAAGGTCGTCTCATAAAATGTCTGTGCACGGCTTCATCGCCCATTTCCTCAAGGAGAATGGCTACCACGAGACGCTCAAGATGTTTGAAAATGAGCACGGGAAACAGATAACCACAGAATTGCCCAGCGATGAGTCGTTGGCTGATATAATCACTGACCGGTTGAAATATCTCACAACTAAGCCTCTGACAGTCAGCTCGGCCGATCTTCTATTAAGCGAAAAGCTTCAAAATTTGAGAAATACCCAAATCAAAGATTGGAGCACGCCGTATCCCAAAGCTTCTCGCCAAATCGCCAACTGCACAGATTTGGTGATTGATAGTGCGCAGATGAAGATGGGGGATAAGCATTACATCTTGATGTCGACGTCATCAAAGGCACTTGTGGTTGCAGATCTCGAAACCGGATCTGTGGTTCTTCGTGTCTCAAATGCAATTGGCGGTGTGGTGATCCGCAAGATCGTGGTAAGCACCAATGCCGTGGTTTTGTGTGGTATGCAAGGTAAAGCATACTTGTGTCGCTTCAGCCGAGACATGCTGGAGCTCAAGATAATGGCCGAAGAGCAAATACATGCACGTCTCATAGTCGAAGTGAGGTGCGTAAGGTGGAACAACCGAGACTATTTGGTCAGTTTGGGGTGGGATTTCCTCGTGAAGGTGTTCCAGATCGGTGAGGCGGGATTCCGGCCTTACGGAGACCCCTACAAGCTTGCGAACCAGGGCAGCTGCATGGATGCGTGCGTATTCCATGACGCGATTGTGATCCTTGTGGGCAAAAGCGAGATTACGCTCTTGGACGTCATCCGCGTTGATGGGGACCAGAAAATGGCTCTCGACTGCCGCATCGCGCTCAACGACGCGGAGTTTTCCGCTTCGGGATTCAGTCCGATGTGTGTCCGAGTGTTTTCCGACGGCCATGGTGTTCCATTGGTGGCGGTCGGCACCTCACACGAGCCATTTATGAGAGCCATAGTGGTGTCCTTGAGCGAGGTAGGTAAAAAAGATGGTGCGATCCACAGAGCCCAAATCATTGCCAATGTCAATACCATGTGTCCTCAAGATAAGTATAGCCAAGCAGTTTTGGACTGGAGAACCGACGGCACCGGTTTGTGGGTTTTGGGTGACGACGGGATCGTCAGAGGTGTGGATTTGTCGGCGGGGAAAGTTGCCGTTGAGTTATCGGGACACGACGGAAGAATCAAATCGCTCTCTGTGGGCTCTCTGTTCTTGGTCACCGGAGGCACCGATCGCAAAGTCCTTCAGTGGTCGTGATCTACAACGAGTGACTTTTGTGACTGAGTGGGCGATTCGGGCGCCAAATCTATATAGCAGAAAGAGGCACTATGCTCAATTTTCCTGGGATCGGGCCGCTATTTATACAGACAATAGCCCACTTAGTTGGCCGAAGCACTCGTTCGCGGCTAAGCTCCGGTGTTGCGCGCCATCAGTTAATACGGTGTGCAGGAGTGGGGTTTGTCCCGCGAACTTCCCCCCATATGTGGAGTAATCATGCATCCTCGGGCCAACTGTGCCATTACACCCACCTTGAGTTTATAAGGGGAGCCGTCGGTCAGAAACTTGCTTTTTCGCTGTGAGACGAAAAACATCTCCCGTTAGTTTTTCCGCTCAGCACTTTGGCATTTCTCGAACATGTCTCATCTCACACTCACGCCGTTTGAAAAGGCCGTATCAGGTGCGCTTGCCTCGGCCATTTCCAATACCCTTGTTTATCCGTTGGATCTAAGCAAGACAATTATCCAAACACAGGTGAAAAAGCATGACGCGGAGCCCCGTGAGTCCTCCTCGATGCTTATGGAGGAGAGTGTTTCCACTGGGAGTGAATCGTTGTGGGAACAACGAGAGAAGAAAGGCCAGTTGAAATATAAGAGTGCACTCGACGTGTTGCAGAAAATATACAAGAGCAAGGGCATTTTGGGCTGGTACCATGGCTTGTTGTCGTCGATTATTGGAAGCGCAGCACAGAACTTCTCCTACTTTTACTGGTACACCATTGTCAAACGGGTGTATGGGAGAATGCGCAAGAGTGGTTCGCACAGACACCTGGCGGCAATAGAATTGTTCTTGGGTGCGTTGGCGGCGGCGATTTCCCAGTGCTTCACGATGCCTATAGGTGTGGTGACGACGCAGCAGCAAACTGACAAGCAGCGCCGCTCGTTGTTGCAGCTTATCAAAGAGGTGTATGTGCAAGATGGAATCAAGGGCTTCTGGAAAGGTTTGAGTGTCTCTTTGGTGTTGTGTATCAATCCCTCCATCACATACGGCTCATACGAAAGGTTAAAGCAGATCTGGTTGGGCGGCAGACACTACTTGGGGCCCTTAGAGAGTTTTAGCATTGGAGTCATTGCCAAATCTATGGCTACATTTGCCACCCAGCCATTGATTGTGCTGAAGGCAATGCTCCAGAAAAAGCACGACCGCAAGCCGCAGAAAGGCGCGGCGGAGAAACCCAGCGGAGATGACGCAGAGGCTGAGATCCAATTTGACAGCTTTACACACGCGTTGGACCACCTATGGAAAACAGAGAGATTCCATGGCTTATACAAGGGCATCGGGCCCCAATTACTCAAGGGCGTGATAGTGCAGGGCATGTTGTTCATGTTCAAGGACCAGATCGACTTGTTATTCGTGGTGATGCTCAAGAGCATCAAGCGTAAGCGCATCGGCAGGGCCTAAATAGATACTTTAAGCAGTGTGACATACGACACATTTAGCAATGCAACATACGATACTTTGAGCAGTGTGACATACGACACTTCAAGCAACAAAATTAGGTGAAAGAAGATGCAACCGCGAGCGCAGGCCAACTGCCGCCAAGCTGCGCCAGTGATGGCGCATGCGGGGTCGCGATGTTTAGGGCTGTTGCCCTAGACGCACGTGCGACGATCCCGGCAACCCCCAAAAACTGCGTGCACACAGCCGGGCGCCACCGCGGACGCCGGACAGTGAGTGCGCACGTGACCGCATTGGCGGCGAGCGCACCAGGAAAAAAAAGCACTGAAAAAAACCCACAAACTTTTTCCATCTCATCCTCCTCATACTAATTAATCATGGGTAACGGTAAGCCAAGAGGTCTTAACTCGGCCAGAAAGTTGAGAGTCCACAGAAGAAACAACAGATGGGCCGACCAAGCTTACAAGGCTAGATTGTTGGGAACTGCCTTCAAGTCCTCTCCATTCGGTGGTTCTTCTCACGCCAAGGGTATTGTGTTGGAAAAGATTGGTATTGAGTCCAAGCAACCAAACTCCGCTATCAGAAAGTGTGTCAGAGTTCAATTGATCAAGAACGGTAAGAAGGTTACTGCTTTCGTGCCAAACGATGGTTGTTTGAACTTCGTCGACGAGAACGATGAAGTCTTGTTGGCTGGTTTCGGTAGAAGAGGTAAGGCCAAGGGTGATATTCCAGGTGTCAGATTCAAGGTTGTCAAGGTTTCTGGTGTCTCCTTGTTGGCTTTGTGGAAGGAAAAGAAGGAAAAGCCAAGATCGTAAATTGGTTGTGTGTCCTCTCCACTGTATAAACTCCCATTCATAATAGTACGATTATACTGATCTATAAGCCGTGGCGGCAGTGTAGTGAGACGTAGTTGATTGGGTCTTTGGCACGACGGATGGGGTGATTCCAGGCTCCTGATGCATATCCCACGCGCCTGCTGATCCATTGATCGTACCACCGATCTACCAGCAAAGTATCTATTCCGTCACTATGAGAGGGTCTAGCTGGAGTGCTCCATCACTTTTGAATAAGTCTATCCCCTCTGAATTAGTGTATTCCCTCTGAATTAGTGTATCTCCTTTGAATAGTCTATCTCCGCTGAAGTATTATCACCACTGACCGATATCAATCTAGTTTACTATGAATCGCTACAGAGCTAGTCTATCGCTACGAAGCTATCGTCCCAATACCCTAGCTTTTTTCATGTCACTTAATTTACCATTCGTTCACTATTACTTCGCTTCTGTCACTTTTATCACTATCCCAACACTTTAATTGCTGATCTGCCATATTCCGGGTGAAGAATTTTAATTTCCACACTAAACAGTCCAAACGGAGGGTGCGTGTAACCACGTAGACCACTCTTCTTAGTGAAGTTGAGGTCGACTTTTCGCTTATGTCATTGACTATTTGTTTGTTCCTCTAGTTTCCTCGTGGTGTCTGAGCTCCCACCGGCGAAATCACCCTTTAAGAGCTGTACAGCGTAGGCCATGTCTGCTCAAAATTTATTCATCAGACAGCCACTGTTTTCTCATGAGGCACACTTGCGTAGATGGCCGATGATCCTCGGTGAGCAGCTGTTGTAGATTGACCTCTCTCACAACCAAACTATGCCCCACCATCAACTACGCCCCATCTCACACACTATGCCCATCTCACTATGCTCCATCTCACTATGCCCCATCTCACTATGCTCCATCCTCACAACAAGCACAACCCCGGGGCTCATCACATGGACAAGCTCTTGCCCTCGATGGACGGGCCGGCCTTCTTCACGGACTTCTTCTTCGAGTTGGTCATCTTTCTGTTGATACGCGTAAACATCTCGCCCGTGCCGCCTCTCTGCTGTCTCATCAACAAGCTGGGATCCACCTTGGGAGCAATTTTGTAGGCGGTCGTTCTGGCAGACGGAATGGCCGCACGTTTTCTGCGCTCGGCCTGCTGCTCGTACAAGGACTTGGCCTCCTTGGTCTTGGTCTTGCGCTGCGACAGCAACTGGTTGGAGAAGCGCGCCTTGTGGTAGTCGTGGAACTTGATGGTGCGGTCCTTGTAGGAGTCAGACTTGTTCAAGATGGGGCGGGTCCAGTCGCCAATCATGCGGTCCACGATCTTCTTCAAGTTGGGCTCGGTGCGCTTGCTGCGCTGGTAGAACACCAAGACCTTGCCGATGCCGCTGGCCACCAAGTGGTCGGTCTTGATGGGCAACGCAGCCAACGACTGCAACAACTCCTTCTGGATCTGGTACGCGGGCATGGACGCGTCGGGCAACGGCTCGAGCCACAAGCGCACCGCCTCCAAGAGGTTGTTGTCCAAGATCAGAATGGCCAAGTCCGCCTTGGTCATGGTGTCCATCACCTCCCGCAACAACTTCAACTTCTCCGTGGCGATCTGGCCCTGCAGGTTCTTCTCCACGTCCAAGTTGGCCGCCTCGATCATCTTGTTCTTGAGGTGGTCGATCCGGTCGTCCTGCATTCGCTCCAAGTCGTCTTCGTCCGCCTTGCGCCGCTTGGTGGTGCGCGCCTTGACCGCCTGGTCCATGCGCTCCTCCAACACCCGCCGTCTGCGCGTGGCCGGGTCCTCGAACCCAAACTCGCCCGATCCGCCGCTGCCGGCCTCGCCGTGCTCGCTGCTGGCGCCACCTGCGGCTGCCTCTCGCACAGAGCTGTCGCCGTCGTCACGGCCGCTCTTGCGGATCACTTTTTTGCGGGTGACGTTTCCGTCGCTGGCCTCCTTGTGGCTTTTGATGTTGTACACCTCCTGGTCAAAGTCGCCGTCGGGGCTTTGCCGCGGCTCGGTGTGTTCTGCGTCCATGTTGCCGAGCGTAGTGGAAGACGGGCGAGGAACACCTGGTTGTGGTTTGACCGGGGCAGAGGTGCGGGCCCTGTGTGCAGTACGCCGCTTCGGGCCCACCCCCCGGGTGAGCTGCTGGCGGCGGCGCAGCGGCCGGCGTGAGCGGGCCCAGGCAGCGGGAGGTGCTCCTTCGAGGGCATGCCGGCGGCGGGAGGGTGGCGGCGGCGCCAACGGAGCCCAAAACCGGCGCAATTGGCCGGGGCCTACGCCCGAGGTAACGGGATGTACGGGTGTGTGCTTCGCCGCACTTGGCCGGCGCGCCCGCCCCAGGTGGGCGCCATGTCCCAGTACATTGGAAAAACCATCTCGTTGATCTCCAACAAGGGCCTCCGCTACGTGGGGGTCTTGGAGAACATCAACGCGGACGACGCCACGTTGGCGCTCCTGCAGGTGCGCTCGCTCGGCTCCGAGGGCCGCTTGGCCCAGATGGGGCTGCCCCATGCCGAAGTGCCTCCGGGCTCCGACGTCTACGACCACGTGGTGTTCCGGGGCTCCGACGTGAAGGACTTGTCGGTGATCGACGTGCCCGTGGACCAGGTGCAGGCTGAGCCCACCGCCACCGCCTCCAGCCCGCCCACGGCGACCCAACCCTCTGCGGCGCAGCCTCGGGCCCAGCCGGAGCCGCGGCAAAGCGACAGCGGGAGCCAGGCCCGCTCTCAGCCTCACGGTCAGCAGGGTCAGCATGTTCAACAGGGTCAGCATGCTCACCATGCTCAACAAAGTCAACAAGGTCAACAAAGTCAACAAGGTCACCATGCTCAACAGGGTCTCCAGGGTCAAGTCCACCAGGGTCATCAAGGCCAGCAAGGCCACGGAGCCCGCCAGGACGGCCACCCCGCGCAGCCTGCGGGCGGCTTTGACACCGCGTTCGACTTTGAGTCGGCCAACGCGCGCTTCGAGAAGAAGGAGCACGTCTCGGAGCCAAAGTACAACAAGCTGGCCGGTTTCTTCGACTCCATTCTGTCGTCCACGGATGAGCGCAACGCAGTCCGCTGGTCTGAGGAGCGCTCCGTCAACATGGACACCTTCGGCGAGGCGTCGGTGAGACGCGGGAGAGCCAACTACCGTGGAAGAGGCAGAGGCAGAGGCAGAGGCAGAGGCAGACCGGAGTCCAAGCCGGAGTGGGCATGATTTTGCTGCGGCCGCTCTCTGCCGACTGCAGTGTCGTTTGAACATTACTCTTTGTGGTGCTGTGTCGTGCTGTCATGCTTTCTGTGGTGTTGTAGCTGCCATGTGTTGGATAGATATTACGTCGTACTATGTAGTTGCACACATGAGATGGATACTGCGCATGTATGTAGCTGTCATGCATTGGATAGTCGTGCTTTCTGTGGTATGTGCTGTGCGCGGTAGCCATTACCTCTGTGGTGTAGCTGCACATATAAGGATATTATGTATGGTGTTGTAGCTATGTATTGTTGACGTCTCGGTCTGTGACACGGACTCCATGATTTTCCCGATCCCGCTGCCCAAGCGCCAATATACCAGTTCCCTGTCTCATGTCGGAGCGGTATACCACCTCGCCCCTTTGCAATATCATATTGGAGATGCTCCGCTTCATAGGTCCACGCACCTTACGGCGACACATCGAGTCAAAGGTGCATATACACCGTTTTCTCAGCTCGTACTTACTATGGTGTCGCTTGGCTCAGCCGATACATTGCAGCCATACTCCTTCAACACCTCCTTAGTTGCAGTGCTTGACCTACTGCTATCGGTTGTACTGCTGTCGGTTGCACTGCTATCGGTTGTACTGCTGTCTGTTGCACTGCTATCGGTTGCACTGCTATCGATTGCACTGCTATCGGCTGTACTGCTATCGGCTTTACTGCTATCGTTACAATCGTTGGTGATCTAATGCTGCCTGCTTGTGACATTGCAAAAAGACTCCATGGTTGCAATCGCTTGAATCTGGAGACTTAAACTTTTGCACCCAATTATCTTTTTGTGGTACCCAACAAATTTCGGTGAGTTGTTAAGTGAATGCACTCACTGAATGAACCTTGATAATTCCACCCTCAAATCCCACGAATGCCCCAGTTTTCCCATCGTTCCCAACGTGATACTTTTTGTCCCGCGAAAAAGGTGAGGTAGCCATTACATTGGACATTGACTCAATTACTAGCGACTGTTTCCACCGATCTAGGCGACAAAAGGATCTGGATCACTCGAACTCAATCTGGTTTCTTGCTCGATTACCAATTGACGAAGACTCTTGTGTTCTTGTGCCAGCTACTGATCACTCGTGAGTGTCAACCTGCTGATGCGACTGCGAAACCGGATAGCGTCACTGGACCACTGCATAGCGTCACTGGACCACTGGATAGCGCAGTTGTAAAGTTCCACTGACAATAGGATGAGGTGATTGTAGCAAATGACCGTACCCCCGAATCTACCTCGACTCGGAATAGCATCTCCATGATTTGCACCTAAACCGTCTGTCCCCAATTAATTGAACCTGCTAATGCCTGGTTTAATTTGAATAGCTGTCACTCCGATAGCACCACGACTCCTTCTTTGCAATTTATGGGTTGTGGTCATGCTCTGTTTCCACCTGTCGAATATATCTGCTCTGTTTCCACCTGTCTGTTTGTCTGCTCTGGTTCCACCTGTCTGTTTGTCTGCTCTGTGTTCCGTGTTCTGTCTGCTCTGTGTTCCGCGTTCTGTCTACCCTCCCTCAGCCTTCCGCTTCATACCCCCAACTACATTTACCCGTCTACTCCTACTCTGCCCGGTTGCAACCTGCACTGCGATCCACCTGTGTAAGCGGCCCGGACATCCTGTCTTCGCGCCGCACCCACCTGCGCTCTTCTCATGGCTTACACGCTCATTGACACATTTGAGGTGGACGGCGTCCGCAACCAGCGGCTCGCCATGGAGGTGCCGCTCGACTACGCCAACCCCGGCGCCACCATTCGGATAGTGGCCAACGTGGTGCTGAAGGCCGGTGAGGTGGATAAAGGCAGCTCTAGAAGCGACACTGGCGACACTGGCGACACTGGCGACACTGGCGACACTGGCGACACCGCCAATAAAACACATGGCGAACGCAGCGCCGCCAGCGGTCCCGTGGCGGTGTGCGGCCCCCTCGTGGCGTACCTCCAAGGTGGCCCCGGGTTTCCGTGCGCCGTGCCGCTCTCGTACTCCGGGTACACCAAAACGCTCCTCGACCGCGGGTACACCATCGTGTACTACGACCAGCGCGGCACCGGCCTCTCGACGCCCGTGGACGCCGCGCAGCTCGAAAAAATGGGCGCCGCCGCGGCCGAGCAGTACCTCCTCCACTTCCGCGCCGACAACATCTGCCGCGACATGGAGCAGGTGCGCCGCGCGCTTGTGGGCTCCGCGCGCTGGACGCTCCTCGGGCAGAGCTACGGCGGCTTCTGCTGCCTCACGTACGTGTCGCTCTTCCCGCGGCTGGTGGCGCGCGTGTTGGTCACGGGCGGCATTCCGCCCGTGGGGCGCCACCCGGACGCGGTGTACCGCCAGACGTTCCGCCGCACCGCGGAGCGCAACGCGCACTACTACCGCAAGTACCCGCAGGACGTGGCGCGCGTCAAGCAGGTGATGGCGCGGTTGGCGCGCGCGCCGCCCGACTTGCCCGATGGCGGCGTGTTGACGGTGGAGCGCTTCCAGCAGTTGGGCCTCCGCTTCGGCGCGTCCGGCGGCACGGACGCGGTGCACCAGCTCGTGACCGAGGCGTGGGTCGCGGTCGACGCGCGCGCGCCCTTCTCGCGCGCCTTGTTGACCGCGCTCCAGAACGACTCGTCTTTCGACACCAACGTGCTCTACGCCTTGTTCCAGGAGGCCATCTACGCCGAGGGCGACATGGCCACCGACTGGGCCGCGGACCGCGCGCGCCTCGCCCCGGGCAACGAGCGCTTTGTCGTGACCCCGCAGCTTCTCGCGTCCGACGAACCGGCATACTTCACCGGCGAGATGGTGTTCCGCTCCATGTTCCACCACCACGCCGACCTCCGCCGCGTGCGCGCGCTCGCAGAACGCTTGCATGCGCGCGCGCACTGGGGCCGCTTGTACGACCGCAACGTGTTGCGCGCCCTCACCTGGAACGACGTGCCCATGGTGGCCGCCACCTACTACCACGACCAGTACGTGGACTTTGAGCTCAGCACCGCGGTCAAGCACGAGCTCTTTGGCGACGCAAACTTGCGCCAGTACATTGTCAGCGACTTGTTCCACAACGGCCTTCGCGCAGACCCCGACAGGGTCTTGGGCGCGCTCTTCAAGTTGTTGGGCTGCGACGTGGACTAGCCACCTTGCGCTGTGCCCCACGTATCGACGTGAAAGATCCTGTCCGCCCGCACTTTGCGTCAAGTACTGTCGCTGCCCGCGCTCGCTCTATTTACTGCGAGCATGCGTGCTGCACCGGGTGCACCCATAAACGTTGACTACCACGCGCTGTGTTGCGCATGTGAATCACTGGTTCGCTCCACAATGTAGTGCAATTTACAGTTGTTCCAATATCAATATTACCGTCCTCGCACTATATAGTTCAATCCACAACGGAGCGCAATTTCACACTTTTGTTCCGGTCTCACAAGCCTTTCACATCAGCTCATACATTTTCGGTTGTCATCAAAATTCAGGTCTTCCGTCGTGCAATTCTGCCTCTTGCGGTTTATTCGAAACTAAGGAATCTAGGACATTCTAGCCGGCTCATCTCGAATGCGGCCGAGATCACAGTCGGTCTAATTAGTACCCACTAACTTTGTGGGTGGGCTTCAATCAAAAAAAAACGATCAATATCAGGATCGTCGAGAGTTAAGCCACTTAATAAGACAACCCAAAAGTCAAGCAAGCATTTGGTCACCTCTATCACTATTTGTCACCAGTAGCTCTGTAATTTGGAGCAAATGAGTCCTGCCCAATTCGCAATCGACCTCATCACGTCATGCGGGTTGAACTACGTTCGAGAAAAATGGGTGTTGGGTGCAAATCCAATGCGTTTTCTGCGCATTCCGACAAACCAGTTCTTGCCATCCGTATTGGAAGTCGCCCCCAACAATTGTAGGTCTAGAATAACCTCAACCGTGTCTCCCTCTCTAAAAGAGAGGTCTCCCGGTTGTTCCCCGTCAAAACTATCCGTGGCCACCGCAACCTTCTTTTCGCCACGTTCGTCGGCTTGCTTGATAGCCTCTTCGAAGAATTCATGTAACCGCATCAACTCCCGCGAAATAGAGCTCTTCTCCTCCTTCACTGGCTTCAAATCTTGCCAGCCCTTGTGGGTTTCTGGAGCACGTGTTATATCGTTTTTCCTGGAGTTATAGATGGAAATGAGTATGCGTTCAGCGATCCCACAATCGCTCTCCGTGAGCTCTGTCGACAGCGCGCCAGTCTCTGACTCCAACTCCGATTTCAAAGATAGCAGATCCTCCGTGATTGATTCATCAGCGTCCTCCGAAATTCTGTGAAAATCCACACGTGGAAATGCCGCTGGCGAATCTGTCCCTTGCAATTGCCACAAATTGATACGATGGCTTTCATCTCTTGGCGGAAGTGGCGGTGGCCTCGATGTCTCCTGCGGCTCGACCACCAAGTCCTTCTTTGTCAATGTGCGCGAAGGGTGGTACACTTCGGACATGTTTATCAGCGTATTGTAGTACTTTTTGAACAGCACTAATGGGTCTGCCACTACATGCTCACCAAAGACGCCAATTTTGTTGTCGATAGCGCTCACCTTATGCAGCTTGGTTGTCACTTTATTCTTAACAGATGACCACGTCTTGGACATGAGCAGCATGTGTTCCTTATCGTCAATATCCTCATCAATACGACGGGGGTCTCTATCGTAAATCACCCGAAGGAAGGACTCTGCTCTTAATCTAACGGGCGTCGCCTGCACTTCCCATTCTTCGATAATTTCGTCATATTCTAGGATCATTTTGTCGTTTTTCCCGGCAAACTGTGACACAAAGCCGTGGAACGTGGAAAAGTGCTTTAAAGCCATTTTTATTTCCTCGTAAAGCTGGTGTTGGTGGAAAATAAACCAAGAGGTTAACTGCTCTACAAACTCCTCTATTAGCGAAAGAGATTCAGGAATCACGCTCCTAAGTCGAGTTTGGATATTGTAGTAAACATCATTCTCAATTCCCAACTTCCGCTCTAGCTGATCAAACTCTTGTGCTTCTTTGTCGATTTTTACAGATTTCTTTGCCAACTTGTCTCTCCTCCACTGTAGCTTGTCACACTTCGCCTTCTGTTTGTTTTTAGCAGCAATTGCTTGCCTGATATGCTTTATTTGGATAAGAAGGGGGTCAACTTTAGACAGAACTCGATTCGCATGCACCTTTGAAAGATACTTGAACCTTTCCAGGGTTTGCGTCACGGTGGACAAATAATTTCTTAATTCTTCCAGGAGGCTAGGGATGCTGAATTGTTTCTCCTTCGGGTGCACTAGAAAAGACTCCGTATTTGCCTGTATTTCATCAAATTTTTCGTAGTACTCATCTATATTCTCGAAGTTCAACGAGTTCTCTCCAAGTAGTGAAAATAACACCTTAGTGGTCTTGATGGAGGCCAGGAACAAATGAGGCCAGTATTTCGTAACTATGCGATCATTTTGCTTGACTAAATATTGTATGCCCTTGCTCAATTGCTTAAGATCGTGGTCACACTGGTCTATCAAGTCCAGGTCCACATCACTCAGCTTTTTTCCCGCTACCTCTTGCTTAATTGAGGATCCAATGGAAGACCCGGCGTAATGTATGTCGGTGCCCATCTTGGTCCATTTCTCTTTTAGCCTTTCATTCCTCATCTTCGCATTTCAACTCTCTTCCCTTCGAGGCCAATTGTGATGACAGTTCTTATTTCGCCACAACGGTGGAACATACGGAACAGTTATGTCCCTATAACGATTATGCAGGTGTCATGCATGGTCGTTAACTCCGCCTGTACTTGAGTCATTCCCCATCATTACTTGACAGACTGTGGCCGGGATTTTGAACCGTGAAGATGTATTGCTAGCTTGTGTTGCTGTTCAACTCACTTTTCGCATTTATGTGGATTTCTCTCATTCAATAACAGGACTTTGAAATGTGCTCTAACCTACCAAATTTGCCAAGGCCAACTGGCCAGCGTCAAAATCAGATGCCTGACTCCAGCATCATTTCGTAGTCCAGTCTGAATGCTGTTTAAGCTTGCTCCGCTAAGCCCGCGCGAACGGAGTAGATGAATGTACTCCGATCTGGCAACCCCGCCTCCGCGCAGTCCGATGAGTTAATATGTAAGCTGCAGTTGAAATTACTTCGAAGCAAAAAACACCAAACACATTAGTCAGATCCCAGCTTTTCTACACTCTAATACCTTGAAGCATAACATAGTTGCTTTAATCAAATTTCTTATTTGCTCGTGTCCTCATTTGGCCAGCAGTAGCCCCCCTCCAGGTTAAGAGTCTTTTTGTTGGGGTCATTCTTCCCTCAAAGAGCTGGGCATTCTAGAGCCATATCCGAGATGACTTCTTATGAATACCAGAATCTCCCGCAAGAAATAAAGAGTGTGCTTCTGGACCCAGCGGAGTTTGGTGTTGTGGGGGTGGATTATTCTCGCTTGTCAAGCACACCTATTTTTGACGGAGCTAACGGAGTGATATACAAGGCCAGTGATTCTGGCCACACCAAAGCAGTCGTCATAAAAACGGTCAAAAAGCAAGAAAATCAGTCTGAGAATATATATATTCGTCTGGTTGCCAGGGAGTACGCGAACTTGAAGAAATGCGCCGCATCAAAGTCTGTGGTGGACGTTTATGCTATTGCCGCTGACAAATCGACTACGCGACTCTCCATTATCATCCAGTATTGCCCTATGGGCGATTTGTTGGACTATTTGTGTCACCTTCGTACGACAAAAGTCACAATGCCCTCGAATGTGAAGGATGCGGTCTTTAAGCAGATTGTTAAGGCAGTGGATTTTCTCCACCGTCATGACATTGCTCACCGTGACATAAAGCCTGAAAATTTTCTCATTGATGAGTCCGGTGTGGTCAAGCTCAATGATTTTGGCTGCTCATTGGACTTGAATCTAATTGAAGAGCAACTTCCCCTTAATGACATCCATTGTGGGACTCCATCTTTCAAAGCGCCAGAGCTATTCAATTTGGAGCATGACATCCATAGAGAAGACCACGATTTCCTGCTTGGAGTTGATTTCCGTGCCGTCGATATCTGGGCCTTGGGTATTTTATGTTTTCAACTCTTCCTTCTTTCTGTTCCGTGGCCCCACGCCAATGTATCAGCAGACGAAAAGAGCGCAGCAATCGATAGGTACTTGCGTAACTATCCGGCTAACGACAAAGAACTCATAGGATTGGCTGACCGTCTTAATGATCGCCACTATAACCTGTCCCACAATCCCGCGCTCTCGCTTTTCAAACAGTTGCATTATGATGCGCGTGTCGAGCTGCTAAAAATGTTAAATCCCATGGCCCAAAAAAGAACAACAACGAAATCGCTCTTGCTTTCAAGTTGGCTATCCCAGGCGTACAGTGACCCGCAGGAGTTGATTCGTCTACGCCCCTAAACGAGCGCTATAAGATTGTGCATTCAACAACTATTGTATGAACGAAATAAAAATACCTTTATTGAGTGAATGGAGGTTTGAAAGTGAAAGCCAAAATTCGTCTGGCGATATGCTCTTTTTTCTCTGCTTGAGCGTAATCCGTCTTAGATTTCCAGCTGTTTTTCTCGCACGCGTCCATTTTGTGAATTTGATTAGGGGCTGAAGTTGTTTGAGGATTTTCAGACACTAAAGAACGCTTGAGAAATAAATGATGAAAAGTACGTTGGTGCAAATTCCAGGGAATAAATAGTCGCGGCCATGTTACTTCTTTTTGCAGCCATTCGCGCGTCATTACACATTACTGATACCTTCATATTCTATTAGACACGTAATATAAACCAAATAGAGATGACAGGACAAAAAAATTCAAAAAAACCATGACTAATTAAAAATTGTAGTGATTGCATAAGGATACAGAGATGGGAAATAATACACTGGGCAAGGAACAAAAATGAGACATGAAATTAGGTCGTCGCCTGGGGATAGACCCCATCGAGGAATGAAGACAATGAAGAGCTCAATAGAGACACAGCAGCTGGGTGCTCACTAGTGAGAGGCATGCAGTTAGCCTGCAATGACGCTCATAATGAAAGAGAATGAATGACAGGACGTGCACAATGAAGGCCACCACTAAAATGATGAAAATCAGTGGAAGTTCAGGTAGCCATAGTTGCTCACGCCGTTGTTCGAGGCATTGTTGCTGGTAGATGCAGGGGCGGTGTTGCTGTTGCTGTTGTTACCTGAGGAGCCGCTGTTACCATTGTTGTTAGAGCCTTGTTGAGTGGATGATCTTCTGGGGTTCCCAGGGCCACGTACTCCCAATGGGTTTTTGGAAAACGAAAGGCGGATTCCACCCTTACCATTGCTTCCGTTGGGGCGAGGCAATGCCCGTCCATACAACTCTGCCAAGGCGATGGTCGCATGGGCTACATCCTCGAATTCCACAAAACACATGGGTCCGTGGTTGTGCCCCGAAGAGCCCAGGCCCGAACTGGAGGACTGATTCTTCGTGCGGAACGACAACCGGCGGAACCCCTTCTGTGGGGAAAACAACAGACGGAGCTCAGCCTCGGTAGCGTCTGGGGGCAAGTTACCCACGTACAACGTGTTGCACGGAGGGTTCTGATCGGCCGGGTTTGCGGGAGGAGGCACGCGGGCCAACAACGACAAGTCTGGCACGTCCTTCGCCGACGATCTTGTTGTCAAGGTTGGGGTTGTAGCACTCGCTGTGGCCGGGGTGACAGCAGAGTTTGAACCTGACGATGAAGGACCATTACGAGAATTTGATGGAATGGATAAAGGCGTCAATGACGCATTGGATTGGGTAGGACCTTGTGAGAGAATAGCAGCTACCGTCTGGGGCTGCTGTTGAGGCTGAGCTGGCGGTTGCGGTGTTTGCTGTTGCTGCTGCTGTTGTTGCTGCTGTTGTGGTTGTTGTTGTTGTTGTTGCTGTTGTTGCTGTTGTTGTTGTTGTTGTTGTTGTTGTTGTTGTTGTTGTTGTTGTTGTTGTTGTTGTTGTTGTTGTTGTTGTTGTTG